>JAJOOR010011506.1:0-43441 GCA_036250505.1 Solanum acaule
AGATTTATTTATGAATTAGCTTCCGCATCAGTTTATTATCTTTAGTATGCTCATGATCATGCCAGCAGGGTTAGCTTGGGATCACTTGTGGTCCTAGGTCCCGTGTCCGCATCTTGGGGGTAGCTCGGGGCGTGACAAAAACATTCAACCCACTTCATAAGCCAAAATTTAGGAAACTTGGAAAGACATGGTTTCATGGACTTTTCTTTCTTAAAACAATCAATAAACATCAATAATAACATAAATCATCATTAAAAATCATTTAATGCAAGAACCCATGCTAGAATCCAAATTAGGACTTTATTGAGTTTTTGAAGAACTTTCAAAACACTTTGATTTGGCTCCTTGAATGGAAGAAGAATCAAGGATAAAGGATCCCCATACCTTAACTAAGAATCCTCAAGAAATTTGAGAAAGAACCACCTTAAAATCGTCAAACCCTAGCTCCTAGTTCTTGACCTTCTTCAATGGAGGATTGTAGAGAAAGATATTTGAGAGGAGGTGGGTTTCTTTCTTTATTCTAATTGGAGTGACTTAAATGAAAGAATTTTGGTCAAAAAGGGACTTTATAATTGCTAGGAAAGGCAAAGAATAATAGGAACTCAACTTAGGAAAAGAATTAAGGACCCACAAAGTTAAACTTAAAAGTGTTCACTAAACCCGTCTAAACTCGTCCTTTTGGACAGTGCTTCACTATATCGGGCATAACTTTTTACTCCAAGGTTGGAATTGAGCAAACTCGGCGGCGTTGGAAAGAGGACTCAGAGACCTTTAATTGGATAGTTAAAGGTCCACCTAATTCATTTTGAGCTAAAAGACATGACCATTTAAAGTTGACCCTTACAACTCACTAGTTCAAATGACTAGTTTCCGGACGTCACGGTCATTTCTCATCATTTCATCAAGTTCTCAACTCCAAACTCACATGTGAGGCTCTAGTTTCACTAGTTTGTTTTTAGGGTCGTTACAGAGATGCTATTGCGTGAGCAGAAGATGCTCGGGGTATTCCAGAGGTTAGCACCACCGATATTCTCAGGGGCGATTGGGGAGGACGCCCACGAGTTCCAGCTCATTTGCCAGGAGCAGCTACAGTCATTAGGCCTCTTGGAATCGAAAGGAGCCGACTTTACCGCTCATCAGTTCCGTGGGCCAGCCAGGCAGTGGTGGCGCACGTATCGAGAGTCCAGGCCAATTGGATCGCCTCCTATATCGTGGAGTGAGGTCTCAGAGGCTTTCTTGGCTTGGTTCATGCCACAGAGCATCAAGGATAGGCTTCGTGATCAGTTCTCCAGATTTGAACAGGGCCCTATGACTGTCTCAGAGTACGAGACGAGGTTCCATGAGTTGTCTCGACATGCTACCATGATCCTGCCCACGGAGGAGGAGAGAGTTTGTTGTTTTATACGTAGGTTGCGGTATCGTTTGAGGGTCGACACAGAGCATTTGGTTTTAGCTGGCCATTCATTTCTTAATGTGGTCGATTATGCCCGATCCATGGAGCATATTCATCGCGAGGCCCAAAGGGGCAGCGATAAGAGGGCATGCTACCAAGGCAGCTACAGCGGGTCCCAGACTAGAGGGAAAGACTCCCATGATAGGCCCCGCCAGAGGTTCTAGCAGGGTCAGTCCAGTCGGCCTGTTCAGGCGGCATTACCTGCTTCTGAGGGAGGCCAACATCAGCAGGGTGGTCCTAGTACGGGCCAAAGTTCCAGGGGATCAGATTCTCTCCCTTATTACCGCAGTCGGGTTACTTCAGGGCATTCAGCTTCGGGGTGTTTTGATTGCGGTGCGCTTGACCATTGGTTCAGAGGGTGCCCCCGGTGATGGCGAGGGGCAATTGTACCATCTCCCCTTGCACCTAGACCAGTTTCAGCAATTCCCCCTCCAGCTAGAGGTAGTGGTCAGGAACAGGATCGTCGGGACAGCCGACAGGGTACCAGAGGCGGAGCTCGAGGAGGCAGGTTAGGTGGTAGATCAGATGCATTGAGCAGAGGTGCTCAGGGCCATTTCTATGCAGCCCCGGCGAGGGCGACGGTTGAGGTATCTGACGATGTCTTCACAGGTACGCTTTTATTATGCCATCAGCCTGCTACAGTATTATTTGATCCCGGGTCCACATTCTCATATGTATCTGTTTATTTTGCTCCTCGATTGGGTATGAGGTCTGAGTCTTTGGCATAGTCGGTTCATGTTTCAACCCTAGTGGGTGAGTCCTTAGTAGTGGATCAGGTATTGCGATCTTACTTAGTGACTATCCAGGGTTATGATACTAAAGTTGATCTTATTCTACTAGTTATGGTTGATTTTGATGTGATTTTGGGCATGGACTGGTTATCCCCCTACCATGCAATCTTAGATTGCTACGCCAAGACCGTTACTTTAGCAATGTCTGGCATTCCCCTAGTGTTGTGGCAGGGTACTTATAGTCACACACCGACAGGGATCATCTCTTTTATGCGGGCTAGACGATTGATTGTTTCTGGGTGTTTAGCTTATTTGGCCTATATGAGAGATGTGAGTAGGGAGGGCCTTTTAGTTGACTCAGTTCCTTTGGTTAGAGAGTTTGCAGACCTACCTGGCCTACCCCTAGATCGTGACATTGATTTTGCCATAGATTTGGAGCCCGACACCCATCCTATTTCTATTTTGCCTTACCGGATGGCTCCTCCAGAGCTCAGGGAGCTCAGTGTTCAGTTAGAAGACCTCTTAGGTAAGGGGTTCATCCATCTGAATGTGTCGCATTGGGGTGCTCCTATTCTATTTGTGAAGAAGAATGGGACTATGAGGATGTGCATTGACTACAGGCAGCTGCACAAGGTGATGGTGAAGGACCGTTACCCCATGTCTCGTATTGATGATTTGTTTGATCAGCTTTAGGGTGCCGTCGTGTTTTCTAAGATTGATTTGTGGTCCGGGTACCATCAGCTAAGGATTAGGGCAGCGGACATCCCTAAGACTGCATTTAGGACCCGTTATGGCCATTATGAGTTCTTGATGATGTCATTTGGGTTGACTAATGCCACTGCTGCCTTCATGGACTTGATGACACGTGTGTTTAGGCCATACCTTGATTTATTTGTTATCGTCTTCATTGATGACATATTGGTATATTCGCGGAGCCGGAGTGAGCATGAGCAGCATTTGAGGATAGTGCTCCAGACTTTAAGAGATCAGCGGCTTTATGCCAAGTTCTCAAAGTGCGAGTTTTGGCGTGAGTCTGTAGCATTCTTAGGGCACGTGGTGTCTAACGAGGGTTTAGGGTTGATCCGGCGAAGATTGAGGTTATTCGTGATTAGGCTAGGCCCACCTCAGTTACTGAGATTCGGAGCTTCGTCTGACTAGCAGGCTACTACAGACACTTTGTTGAGGGCTTTTCTACTATTGCAACCCCATTGACTCGATTGACTCGTGTTGATGTTCTCTTTGTTTGGTCAGAGGAGTGTGAGGCTAGCTTTTTGAGGCTCAAAGAGTTATTGACCACCGCTCATATATTGACTCTTCCAGTTGAGGGCGAGGGCTTCACAGTTTATGGTGACACATTCGGCGTTGGTTTGGGTTGTGTATTGATGCAGCTTAAGATCCATGAGCGCAACTACCCCACTCATGACTTGGAGTTGGCAGCGGTGGTTTTCGCGCTTAAGATTTAGAGGCACTACTTGTATGGAGTTCGATGTGAGATCTATACCGATCATAGGAGTCTTCAGTACATCATGAGCCAGAGGGACCTTAATTCGAGGTAGCGTTGTTGGATTGAGCTCCTGAAGAACTATGACCTCTCTATTATCTACCATCTGGGCAAGGCGAATGTAATAGCGGACGCCTTGAGCCGGAAGGCGGGGAGTATGAGTAGTCTAGCCTTCCTTTTTGTTTCGGAGCAACCGTTGGCTTTGGACATCCAGTCCTTAGCTAACTGGATGATCAAACTTGATATTTCAGATTCCAGACGGGTATTAGCCTATGTGGGAGTTCAGTCGTCTTTGCTAGATCGGATCTGTGGTTGTCAGTTTGAGGATGAGTCTTGGGTGTCACTTAGAGATAGGGTATTGGCAGGTGATACAAGACATGCTACCTTAGATTCGGATAGGGTTCTGAGAGTTGATGGCCGGTTGTGTGTTCCGAGAGCTGGGGGTTTGATTCAGTTGATCTTGAGCGAGGTCCATGATTCCAGAAATTCCATCATCCGGGCACAACTAAGATGTATCGTGATTTTAGGCAACATTATTGGTGGAGCTGTATGAGGAGAGATATTGCCAACTACGTATCCCGTTGTTTGTGCTGCCAACAGGTGAATGCCGAGCATCTGAGGCCTGGTGACGAGTTCTAGAGATTACCCATTCCGGAGTGGAAGTGGGAGCGTATCACTATGGACTTCATTGTGGGGTTGCCTCGGACTTCTAGAGGTTTTGACAGTATTTGGGTCATCGTGGATCGATTGACCAAGTCAGTACACTTCCTTCCTGTTCACACTACTTTCCGTGCCAATAAGTTGGCTCGTATCTACATTAGGAAGGTGGTTCATCTTCATGGCGTGCCTATTTCTATCATTTCAGATCGGGGTTCACAGTTCACTTCCAGCTTTTGGAGGGCTTTTCAGGAGGAGTTGGGCACCCATGTCCACCTTAGCACAACTTTTCACCCACAAACGGATGGCCAGTCGGAGCATACTATTCAGGTCCTTGAGGATATGTTGCGGACCTGTGTTATGGATTTTGGAGGTCAGTGGGACCAGTTCTTGCCTTTGGCGGAGTTTACGTACAACAACAGCTACTACTCTAGTATTCAAATGGCCCCATTCGAGGCCTTATATGGTAGGCGTTGTCGCTCTCTAGTTGGTTGGTTTGAGTCTACAGAGCCTAGGCCTCTTGGTACAGATTTGCTTTAGAAGGCCCTGGATCAAGTGAGGGTGATTCATGATAGGCTCAGGACGGCTCAGAGTAGACATCAGAGTTACGCGGATCACATGCGTCGACCGTTGAGGTTTGCAGTTGGTGACCGGGTATTCCTCCATGTGTCGCCCATGAAGGGCGTGATGAGGTTTGGGAGGCGAGGCAAGCTTAGCCCCAGGTACATTAGGCCTTTTGAGATACTCTGGACAGTTGGGGAGGTTGCTTATGAGTTGGCCCTACCTCTAGTATTTTCAACCAACCACCCGGTGTTCCATGTCTCGATGTTGCGGTAGTATGTTCCTGATGAGTCCCATGTGCTCCAGTATGATGCAGTCGAGTTGGATAATCGTTTGACATTTGTAGAAGAGTCAGTTGCCATTCTAGCCAGAGATGTGATGAGATTGTGCTCGAGATCCATTCCTGTTGTTAAGGTCCATTAGAGGCATCATCCAGTGGAGGAGGCTACCTGGGAGACCGAGCAGGAGATGCGAGAGCAGTTTCCCGGCTTGTTTGAGCCTTCAGGTACTTCTTGATCCTTTCTTTCGCGGACGAAAGTCCTTTTTAGTACTAGATATTGTAATGATCCTCCTGGTCATTTCTGTGTCTTGACTTCTGTGTGTCGTTTAGAGCATTCTTGTAGCGACCCCAAGTCATTTATGACTTGCTGGGACTGACAGTTCGGTCACCTGGTCGTTCGTTTGGTTATAGTGTGAGTTTTATTGTTTTGGAGCTTTTGAACCTTGAACGATCATTTTCGATCAAAAGTTCAAGAAAATGACATCGGAATCCAATTCAGATGATTCCATCAGCTCCGGAAGGGTCATTTTAGGCTAGTAGCATGGTCGGCATGACTCCCGAGGTTTTTAGAGTGAGTCGGTGCGATTAGGCGTTTTTACTTTAAGTTTGACTTTGGTCAACATTCAGAGTAAACGTGCTCGGATGAGAATTCCGTCAGCGTGGTTAGCTCCGAAATGTCAAGTTTGGTGTAGATTAACCTTTCTTTTGTGTCTCGGGGTTTTTGATAGTTTTCGGAGCTCTTTTGTGATTTTTGACTTAAAATGACATTTGGGAAATTTTGTCAAGATGACCTCGTATGGAAATTTTGATTGTGTCATTGAGTCCGGAATATCAAATTTGGTATGGTTGCATATCTAGTTTGCATGCACGGGGTTCCGAACGAGTTCGGAGCACCCCGTCGAAGTTTTTAATTTAGGGAAAAATTGCAGAAAATTTGTTATAAATGCAGAAATAACAGCAACATTTTCCAAACCTTAAACCCTCATAACTCTCTCATCTTTCATTTGAATTAGGCGATTCAAAGTGCGGGAGCTTTGTATTTTTGGTGGCTTCGCTGTAGAGTGTTCCGAAGTTGTCGGGTGCACGTAGTTCGAGGTAAATTTCGCGATAAACCTAACTGCTATACCTTTTTCCAGTTTTTGTTTTTGGCATCCTTGTTTTGGTCATATCTCACTCATTTTAGCTCGATTTTGGGTGATTCGAAGTCCTACGTGTTGGAAATTGTCTTGGCTTTGTTGTAGAGTGTTCAAAGAGTGTTGGGCACCATTAGATCCTTGTAGATTTCGAGTTCGGAACACAAGTTTAGGATTTTGTTTAGGGTGTCTTGATGGAGTCAAATTCGGACAGTTTGGTGCGGGTCCCACGATTCCCGAATTGACTCCAAAATTGACTCATCTTCGTTTGTTGTGATTTTGGTGTCTAAACGACCGTGATCACGTTGTGACTCTATTTTTTATAGCGGGGTAGCGTTTCGAGGATGTTCAGAAAGGGAAAGCTCCGGGGAAGTAATTTTGGAAGGCTTGTGATCGGCCTACAGGTAGGCTACGGTTTCCCTCTCTTAGATTGAACTCAAGAATGTGAATGCATGTTGATTAGTTGGGATTTGGGTTGGGTAGTTACTGAATCACGTATAGGTGTTTAAAGATCATGTTTTCGTCTTATTTTGAGAATTATCGGGTAATTGTAAGCATGTTTTGTGTTGTTAATCGACCCTCCTTGCTATGTGGAGTGCTTGTATGTTTGGTTACTGCGTAGCTGAAGCATGTTGGGCCTTAGTTTAGGTTTGACTAGGGCTTGCCTTAGAAATACATGATTCGGATCCAATAGGCCTTAGTTTTGCCCCGATGTTGCTCGGCCGGCTTAGATCCCTGTAGACTGGTGTAACAGACTTGAATCTGATAGTTTGGGCTTTAGCTAGGCGATACGCTTGCTCCGACGATAGTTGTCATTATTTCCCCTATGTTGTTGCTTCACGAGTTAAGTTGGCGACGCTAGTTTTGCTTCGCGATTTGAATTTGATTTTTGATTCAATTCCAAGGACTTACATTGATTGGCTAAGTGTGAATGGCGTTCCATGGACATTTATGAGCATGGATCGATTGGGATTTCAGAAGCTACATTGCCACCTTTATAGAGCATCCAGTTTAAGGTCCGGCCTCTATTGCCCAAATATGTATATAGAGCATCCGATTTAAGGTCCGGCCTCTATTGCCCAGATACTTATATAGAGCATCCGGTTTAAGGTCCGGCCTCTATTGCCCAGATACTTAAATGGAGCATTCGGTTTAAGGTCCGGCCTCTATTGCCCATATACTTATATAGAGCATCCGGTTAGAGTTCCGGCCTCAGATACTTGATACTTGTGATTGGTTACTTAGGTACTTCTGGTGATCATCCGGTTCGAGGTCCAGCGTCTGTACTGTCAGATTCTACTAATTAGGGTTGAGGTTCAGGTTCGATGTTCTCCGTTCTTGGGTTCTTATATGCAATTCTCTTTAGTTATAGTTATTTTGTGTACTCGTCGGGCTTATGGGGGTCCGTTCGGGTTTTTATTTAACTTGCGCACGAGTTTTCCTTCTGGGCTTATGGGGGTCCAGTTAGATGTAGTTAGCTAATAGATTACTTTAGTTAGTTCTTTCTACACTCGTGTGCATTCCATTGTTACTTAGATTTCCGTTCGTGACCTCTATTTGTGTTATTCCTTCTTTTCATATTGCCTTTACTTTTGTAGTTCAGTCGTCCTATGATGCCTACTGGGTACCTGTTGTTTTGGTACTCATGCTACGCTCTACATCTGTTTCGTGATGCAAGTTCGAGCACCAGTGGCTAGCATTGATCCAGTTTGGAGTAGTCTGATCCAGAGACGGGGGTGAGCACACGGCGTTTTGTACTATTTCAGTCTCCATCTATGTATATAGACTTGTCTTTTTCCTTTCGAGACAGTCCAATCTCTGTGGTCCACTTTTGGGACTTGTACTCATTTTGCTAGTAGCTATGTACTAGTGACTTCCAGGTTCTGGAAGAGATCTTTATTTGTATCTATATTTTGGTTTGCTTCCACCTGTTTATGTTGTTATCTTAAATTTTGGCTACTCTTGTTTAGTTTATGCCCTCAGACCCATTACTTGTTGTTCCGGGTTACGGGTTGGCTAACCTACTGGTGGGTTATACTAGGTGCCATCATGATTCGAGGAATCGGGTTGTGACATCTATGAATGTGCATCAGATTTTAATGATGAAATTGTTGTCCAAGAGGGAGATTACATCCCTAGGATATGCAACTGGCGAGTTGTTGGTGTCCAGCCCAAATTTAACATGCTTATGTCTAGTATTTTTACTGAGTTAACGACCATTTTTATATAACTCAAGTTGCAAATTTGCTTGTTATGCTGATTTTACAATTTTGATTTAGAATGCATGTACCAATATACAATCGATTCTTGAGGAAATGGTGATACTAGATTTGCCTGACAGTATGGGTATATCTTATTCTGAACATTCTACATCTACTAATAAACCTACACAAGTTATATCAAAAGAAATTTCTGGGTTTGAGGATTTTTCCTCAAAACCACCTGATCAGATTTTAAAGAGAGCAAGACATATATCGAGTACCTCATCTACACCACCCCCGAAGAGAAGAAAAAAAAGTTGATTTGACCAAAACAAAAAGTAGTGCAAGGGAACAACCAAAACAATCTCCTATGATACAAAAACAGTCATTATCTATTTCAAATTCTACTGGTAATGTTCCCGATCTTTATGGTCCTTCTTCTGATCCTAAAGAAAAGGAAGATATTCCAGATATCGAAGAGGTTAAGTAATATCTGAAGAAATATATAAGTAATTCCTATATTTGTTATTGAATTATTATTTATTCTACATTAAAATCCATATTAACTTAGTTAATTCTGTTTATAGGTGGACAAAAAGTTTGATGATTTAGAAGTCTTAATCAAAAATAACCACAGAGATCTGATGAAAGCAGTTCGGAAGCTAAAACGGAAGGTACTTCTTATTTATTAAATATTTACTATTTTGTAAAGCTATTTTCTTATTATGTGGTATTTTTTTTACTTGAAGAACATTTCTGCCACATCTATTCCAATCACGAAGGAAGAGCTAGTCAAAGAACCCATGTTAATCAACCCCAAACTCCTAAACAATTTGTTGAACAACCAATGTCTCCTATTGATATGAAGTTTGCCAACAACGACCTCGGTGATAATATTGATGTAGGGGCTGAAGAACAAACACACATACAGAAACAAGAGGACAGTGAGGTAAAAAATCAGATACATTAATTTAGAGTATCAAATACTCATTAAAGTGTCTAACATTTTTTGATACATCATTTCAATCATCCAAGTTCAGCTTGGATTTTATGATACATTCATAAGTGTATTAGATTTCATATTCATAACTAATGTAGTATCAGTTTCAAATGTTGATTCATTATTATTTGATTGATATACTAATCTACATAGGATACTGATACATTAAACAATCAAAGAGACAGAGAGGATGTATCAGAACCTCCATCCACAAGAGATTATTCTATTAAAGGAAGTCAATTTAAGGAAGTTATTGTAAGTATAAGTTTATGCATATGATATATTACTAATTGAATGTATCATTATAATAAAAGTTTTTGTATAACCAAACAGGATGATGATGTAGAGGGAGTAGAGGTAAGTATCATATACATTTATTTAAAGAATCAATATTCATAAAAGTCTCTCTCCATTTCTTATACATTAGTTCAATCATCCAATTTCAGCTTGAATGTTGTGATACATTCTTAATGTTTTTAGATACATTATCTTCAAAGTTCAAACAAATCATATTCACAACTGATGTAGTATAAGTTTCAACAATCGATATATTATTATTTGATTGATATCCTAATATACACAAGGTGTGATACATTAAAGGAACACAGAGACATGAAAGATGTATCCAAGGAAGTTATTGTAAGTATAAGTTTATACATATGAAATATTACTCATTGAATGTATCATTATGACAAAAAAAATTGTATAACCATTCAGGACGATGAAGTTCAGGTTCGCACCAAAACATCTGAACAAGTAACTGTGGATCAAGATGTTGTTGATAAATTGCACCATAATATCCCACTTCCAGATAAAGTGTCAGTACAGATTGATACATCGGTAAATTTTAAATAGATTCAACTCTTATTTATTGGTTATGGAATGATATATTTTTTTTATTTTTGCTCAAAAAAATACAGGATTCCACCACATCGACATCCATTTCTTCTGGAACCCATGAATCTATAGACGCACTAATTTTTTGGCCTTCAAACTCCTTTGATTGTTCAACCATTGAGTGTTGTCAAATCTAACCTGTTAACTGAAACACACCAATCATTGTCGGACAGTAACTTACCCATGAAAATATCAGGCAATGAAATGATCTTGTATGAACAATCAGAGACCCCTGTTCAATGAAATAGGATGCCATCAAAGATTTTGAAATCACCCTACTTGACTGAATTTGGGTCAAGTAACAAAGGAAAATAGAAGTTTGATTTAGATGTTCGACCGATCTCCTCATTTGACGGATGTGGTATTTCTTACCAACCTACGATTGATTATTGGAAGAATATTCCAAGTGGATTTCTAAGGGCCTCCTTAAAACTCATGATAACAAGTAAGTAACACTTTAATATTTCTAAATAGCAATATATCAGACTGTTTTCACTTGATTGATTTGTAACATATATACAAGAAACCAAAAGATTATAAATATAGAGTCAACTCATCTTCACTTTGATTTGAACGCATGGACTTTGTAGTTGCTTTTCCCACGGATAAAAGTTGGTTTTATTCCATATCTCAGCCAAAGAAATGTTGGACAGATGAGGTACGATAAAAAAGATACATTATTTTTATATTTACGATACATTGATATTTTGTATCAATATAGTCATTATAATGTAGAAATCTCAAATAATACTATATACAATATATTAATGAGTGATTATTCTGTTTTATCACATTGACTAACATTTTGTGTTATTTTTCATTCATGGTGCAGCACATCGATGTAGTTTTTTACTACTTAAGGAAGAAGTCAAAACTACGTAGCCCCAATCAATACAGATGCACAATAGTCAATTGTGTATTCAATACATTTATCAATGACGCACACACAAGGTACTATTGTAGCCGTCCTAATGATAATTTAAGTATGTAAAAGCACATAGCACGCGGGGCTGTTGTATCTGCATTCAAGAGGTCAATTAAAAATATAATCAAAGAATTTTCCATCCCGGCTGGATTACCGTGGCATCTAGTTGTTGATGTATACATTTCGATGAATTCTGATGGGAAGTTCCATTGGGTGTTGGTTGTTGTTGCTTTAAAAAAAAAGGCTCATACGCGTGTACGATTCATAATTAAGTACAAGAATAAAAGTACCGTCTGGTGAGATAAAAAAAGTTGGCGACAATGCTGCCATCATGACAATGGTCTTTTTATCATCCGAAATTAACCGACTGGTCATCATTGGATGCTTACAAGGACAAGCAAACTTGCATGATTTTGGGACCACAACACAATTTTGAAGTTGAATTAGTACAAGACATTATGCAACAAGAAAGTGATAGCTTGTAAGTATTAACACGATTTTTCTTTAAATTACCACGTATCTTTTTTTGTTATAACGTAAATTCTTCACTTTTTAAGGGACTGTGAAATGTTTGTAGCTGCCTTTGCTGAGTTCCTTAGCGATGAGATCCCTATTCCAAAAATTGGTTTCCGTTCAGAACACCTCTGTACACGATATGCAGCCCTACTGTGGAAATATGGTACTGAAAAGGCTAAGGCAGGTTATGTTAGTGAAAATGGTGATCCAACAAGGCCAAAAAGTCATTTCACAACACTAGATCAAGAAGATTTGGTCAATTTTGAATAGAGTTTATCTATCAGTTGCTAGATACTTTTTATAGTGTTATTATTTTTTAGATACATTAACTCTAGTTTTAGAGTTTTTGGTTTTTATCGTTTTAAGATATTTCTACTCCACTATTAGAATGTTTCTCTAAAAAGTTATTTATTTAGACTCCAACATTCAATATAGTCAGTTCTTATTTACAATATGAATTGTCGTACACATTTTTCATTTATAATTTGATACAAAATTTGGATAACTTTTATGTATCTCATTCATTAATTCAGTAACATACAACATTATTTATTCTCATTAGTTCTGGTAGGAGCTGATAGTTTGACACATAGCTAATGCAATGTATCTTACAACTTCATCCTGATTCAATCATGTATTTACTTGATAAATCAGTTCTAGTTAGTTGTTTATTCATTCATGCTGATACATTCGACAATTTCTTGTAGTCAGTTTTCGTTCATTCATTTATCCAATCATATTGATAAATTAGAAGTTACTTATTGTGATACATTAATCGATACACTTTATTTCATTTTACATACAAATATTATTGACAACCTTATTGTATCAGATATATCATTTATTAATTCAGACAATTATACATTATATAAAAATGTATCTTATCCATATTGATTGGTACCATCCCCACAAACAAAATCTCCAGTACATTATTATCAAATAGATAATGATACATTATTTGTGAAGATATATGAAAAATAATGTGTTACAAAAATAAACACAAGGTTAAAAATTTAACATTTCAAATTATTGTATCGAATAAGTAAAATGAAAAAGCAAAAAACTGACTATATGTACTCTCAAAATAATGTATCTAAAATATAAAAGTTACCCCAGTAAAAAAAAATTGTCAATCTTCTTTCGGAAAGAAAGTACAAGTTCTTCTGTTATGACCTTCTTGTCAACAACGTCCACAACGATTTGTGTTTGTGCTTATCTTTTCATTTGGATTTTTCTTCCTTCTTTTCCTTGGTCGTTCAGCCAGCCTTTTTTCCCAAGGTGGCATGACGATTTCTTCCAAAACAAACTTCAGTACTATCCAATCCTCCTCGCCTGACATTGGAACCATCGGAACTTCATACATGTTTGCCAATGCAGCTATTTTATAGTAATCTGAGTAGTAGGGATGTATATCTATAATAATATTCTTCTTCAATACAACAATTGTGTGCGCACAGAGTGTCTCGTCAAGCTGAAATCTCCCACAGTTACAAATTTTTCTCTCAAGGCAAACAATGTATCTTCGTCCACCTTCATACACTGAATAAATAAATTCAGTATATGGTACAACCTAATAACATTAAAAATTTAGAGATACTAAATCATATCAATTAACTCAATTTCATACGCACATCAGCCAAATGACAACCAACTGCAGATACATGATACTTTATATATTGATAGATACCTTCATTTTTTAACATTTAGAAGCGTTGAGAATCAATAGCTCTTCAAATTTCCTCCCTAATGTTTCCTTGGTATAGGATGCTACTTCTTTATTTTTACAGTTTCAAGAACTGAATAGAATTCTAACTTCTTCCAAAAAATTTAATATAGGTAGTTGTCGCACCTCAACAAGGCCACTATTCATACATTCCGCTATGTTAGAAGTCATCATTCTCCCCCATGTTTACTGTTGCATGAAATATTGATCACTTTTCATAACCAGCATCCTAAAGGTACATCTTAACTTGGTTGTCAACTTTAACCAATTTAGCCATCAGTTTATCAAAATCCTCTTTTCAATAAGCCTTGGCCATTGAATAGAACACATCACTTAGTGTATTTTTGCTTTTCTTGAAGTTTGAACAAACATTTTTCCAAAGGTGTCAAATGCATGCAAAATGAGGAACATTTGAAAAATCAATATTGTAATGACCCTCCTGGTCATTTCTGTGTCTTGCCTTATGTTTGTCGTTTAGAGTGTTCCTGTAGCGAACCCAAGTCATTTATAACTTATTGGGACTGACAGTTCGGTCATCTAGTCGTTCATTTGGTTATGGTGCGAGTTTTAGTGTTTTGGGCTTATGAACCTTAAACGATCATTTTCGATCAAAAGTTCAAGAAGATGACATTGGAATCCAATTCTGGCAATTCCATTAGCTCCGAAAGGGTCATTTTAGGCTAGTAGCATGGTCGGCATGACTCCTGAGGTTTTCAGTATGTGTTGGTGCGATTATGCGTTTTAGCTTTAAGTTTAAGCCTAAGTTTGACTTTAGTCAACATTCTGAGTAAACACGCTCGGATGAGAATTTCATCAGCGCTGTTAGCTTCGGAATGTCAAGTTTGGTCTAGATTGACTTTTCTTTTGTGTCCCGAGGTTTCCGATATTTTTTTGCGCCCTTTTGTGGTTTTTGACTTAAAATTGTCTTTGGGAGTGGGACCCACTTTTTATCGAGATGACCTCATATAGAAATTTTGACTATTTCATTGAGTCCAGAATATCAATTTTGGTATGTTTGCATATTTTGTTTGCATGCACGGGGTTCCGAACGACTTCGGAGCGCCCCATTGAAGTTTTAAAGTTTCCGAAATTTGCCTGAAATCTGGTGTATTTAGTGCAGAAAATTCAGCATTTGTTCTAAAACTTTAAAAGGGCTTAACTCTCTAATTTCAAATCCAAATTAAGTGATTCAAAGGTTCATCTTGTGGGGGTTTTCGCAAGGAACGCTTTGGTGAGCTCGGAAACTAATTTGGGATCCCCATTTGAGGTAAATTTCGTAAAATACCTGTTGCCACGACCCCTTTTTGTGAGCTTGATTTTGGAATTTTTGAGACCTGTTTTGTCAGCCATTTTAAGTCCGATTTCAGTGATTCTTGAGGCTATCTTGAGTGATTCGAGGAGAACATCGTGGTGTTGTCGGGATTCACTGTAGACCTCTCGTTTCTGATAAATTTACTGATTCAGCTGCTGTCCCATTTCTAGTTCTTGAGAAAATCCGGGTTTTGGATGCATGTTGATATTGTGATGTTCCCGAGCCCCGAATTGTGTCCCATTTTGGGACATGAGCTCGGGGAACTGATTAGGACCTACTTTTGGGTTAATTTCAGAATTTCCAACGCGGGTCTCACTTTCCCCGTTTTGACCCCGAAATTGGCCCGTCTCCATTTATTGCGATTTTAGTGTCTAAACGACCGTAATATCGTTGTGACTCTATTTTTGATAGCATGGTAGCGTTTCGAGGCCGTTCGGAAAGAAAGAGCTCCGGAGAAGTAATTTTGGAGCGCGTGTGATCGGCCTACAGGTAGGCTACGACTTCCCTCTCTTAGATTGAGCTCGAGAGTGTGAATGCATGTTGATTAGTTGGGATTTGGGTTGGTAGTAATTGAATCATGCATAGGTGTTTAGAAATCATGTTTCGGACTCTTTCGGGAATTATCAGGTAACTGTGAGCATGTTATGTGTTACTAATTAACCCTCCTTGCTATGTGGAGTGCTCTTGTATGCTTGATTATTGTTTATCTGAAGCATGTTGGGCCTTATTTTAGGTTTGACTAAGGCTTGCCTTAGAAATACATGATTCGGAATCGATAGGCCTTAGTTTTACCCCAACGTCGCTCGATCGGCTTAGATCCCTGTAGACTAGTGTAGCAAACTTAACTCTAAGGGCTCGTTTGGTGTGAGGGATTAGAAATAATAGTGATGGGATAAGGAAATAGTGATGGGATAAAAAAAAATTATGTTGTTTGGTTGGTAAGTCCGGGATAACTTATCCCGGGATTAATAATTAGTACCGAGATAAGTTATCCCTCCCCATGGGTGGTATAGTAATCCCGGGATAACTTATCCCGAGATAAAATAGGTAAATGACAAATATGTCCCTTTAAATCCTTTTTATACATCATTTTTCACATTTATGTATATTTACATTTTTTTTAATACCATGTATAATAATATTTACTACTCCTTATTTTTATGATAATTATACATATTTTTCTATTAATTTTATTTATGAATTTATTTGACTAATTCTTATGTTTATTTTATTTTGATTTCTCCTAAATTTTCTTCTCTTTAATAAACTTAACAGGGAAGTTCTATTTTTAAGCTAAATAAGAAAAAAGTTATATTTTTAAATACACATGGTACTTAACATGGGAATACATAAACAAAAATATTTAAGTTAAATAAAATAAAAGTTTTATTTTAAAAAATGAATAACTAAAGCTCACAAAGAAAAAATTTAAAAGTTTAAATAAAGTGAAGGGTAATTTTGTAAACAAACAACTTGTTCTTAAAATTTATCAATATATATTATTTTGAATATAACAAACCAAACACTTCAATAAGAAATAATCCCAGGACAACTTATCCCATCATAACTAATCCCAACATAACTTATTCCAACATAATTTATCCCATCATAACTCATATTCAAACCAAACGACCCCTAATAGTTTGGGCCTTAGCTAGACGATACGCTTGCTCCAACAATAGTTATCCTTATTTCCCCGATGTACGGCTTCACGAGTTATGTCAGCGACACTAGTTCGGCTTCGCGATTTGAATTTGATTTTCGATTCGGTTCCAAGGACTTACATCGATTGGCTAAGTGTGGACGACGTTCCACTGACATTTATGAGCATGGATCGATTGGGACTCTTTCAACAGCTACGTTGGCACCTTTATATAGAGCATCCGGTTTAAGGTCCGGCCTCTATTTCCCAGATACTTATCTAGAGCATCCGGTTTAAGGTCCGGCATCTATTGCCCAGATACTTATATAGAGCATCCGATTTAAGGTTCGACCTCTATTTTCCCAGATACTTATATAGAGCATCCGATTTAAGGTTTGGCCTCTATTGCCCAGATACTTAAATAGAGCATCTGGTTTAAGGTCCAGCCTCTATTGCCCAGATACTTATATAGAGCATCTGGTTTAAGGTTCGGCCTCTATTGCCCATATACTTATATAGAGCATCCGGTTTAAGGTCGGGTCTCTATTGCCCAGATACTTATATAGAGCATCCAATTTAAGGTCCGGCCTCTATTGCCCAGATACTTATATAGAGCATCCGGTTTAAGGTCCGGCCTCTATTGCCCAGATACTTATATAGAGCATCTGGCTTAAGGTCCGGCCTCTATTGCCTAGATACTTATATAGAACATCCGGTTTAAGGTCCGGCCTTTATTGCCCAGATACTTATATAGAGCATCCGGTTTAAGGTCCGACCTTTATTGCCCAGATACTTATATAGAGCATCCGGTTAGAGGTTCGGACTCAGTTACTTGATACTTGTGATTGGTTACTTGGGTACTTCTGGTGAGCATCCGGTTCGAGGTCTGGCCTTCGTACTGTCAGATTCTACTATTGGGGTTGAGGTTCTGGTTCTATGTTCTCCATTCTTAGGTTCTCATATGCAATTCTCTTTAGTTATAGATATTCTGTGTACTCGTCGGTCTTATGGGGGTCCATTCGGGTTTTTAAGTAAACTTGCGCTCGAGTGTACCTTCTGAGCTTATGGGGTCCAATTAGGTGTAATTAGCTTATAGATTATTATAGTTAGTTCTTTCTACACTCGTGTGCATTCCATTGTTTACTTAGATTTCCGTTCTTGGCCTATGTTTGTGTTATTCCTTCTTTTCATATTGCCTTTACTTTTCAAGTTCAGTCGGCCTATGATTTCTACTGGGTACCAACTGTTTTGGTACTTGTGCTACGCTCTGCATCTATTTCATGATGTAGGTTTGAGCATCAGTGGCCAGCGTTGATCCAGTTTGGAGTAGTCTAATCCAGAGACGGGGGTGAGCACACGGCGTTTTGTACTATTTTAGTCTCCATCTGTATATATAGACTTGTCTTTTACCTTTCGAGATAGTCCAGTCTCTGTGGTCCACTTTTGGGACTTGTACTCGTTTTGTTAGTAGCTCTGTACTAGTGACTTCCAGGTTCTTGGAGGGATCTTTATTGGTATATATATGTTTTGGTTTGCTTTCACCTGTTTAGATTGCTATCTTAAATTTTGCCTACTCTTGTTTAGTTTATGCCCTTAGACCCATTACTTGTTGTTTCGGGTTACGGGTTGGCTTACCTACTGGTGGGTTATAGTAGGTGTCATCATGACTCGAGGAATTGGGTCGTGACAAATACTTACACTCTTCATTATGCTTTCATTTCTATCAGATACAACACACATTTTTCCCTCTCACCAAATGCACTTTTAAACTGTTGGAAGAACCATATCCATGAATAATCATTTCCATGTCCACCACTCCATAAGCTAATAGTAATATGCATCCTACTCATAAATAGCGCATAGTTTTGTTAATTTCTAGATATACAACTACCCATATATAAAGTATCAAATACAATAAATCATTGTTACGAGACAAAAAAAATTATAAATTATAATCCAGTAATCATACCTGCCCCATCAAGTGTACTTGCTTATACAAAAGTTCCTTTGTAAGCTCCACCAAGATGTGCACCCTCAACAACAACTACAGGTCTACAGAAGTCAAACTCACTCATTAATGGACTTAATGCTATGAACAGATACATGAATTCATTTCTATCTGACTATGCATCCTTATATAAGAATTTGGATACACAGTTTCCAACATATATATGCATTTAGGAAATTCTCTATATCCAGCGGCAGGTTTTCCCCTTATCATCTCTAGTGCACGCCATGCTTGTTGGTATGAAATATCAATCCCATAGAGTTGTCAAATATCATCAATTACATCATTTGGAGTATGAATTCTCTTATGATTTACCAGTTTAGGCATTGTCGCAGCACTAATAAACCCAACTGTAGTTTGAACATTTGTTAACTGCCTATCCCTTAATGGACAGGTATGCTCACTATTGAAGTACCTCACTTTGAATATATCCAATATTTTCCTAACAGATGCCTTCAATCTCCAAGAACAGTCATTCGATAAACACAATAATACATAGCTGCAATTTTTTCATATACATTATGAAAATGGATAATTGATACATTAAAACAAAACATTCTTTACACAATGATACATTAGTGAAAAAAAAATCATATATTGATACATTAACATATAAAAAAAAGAATTTCAAATGTATCTGGTACGTTATAGTAATATTACACTTTCTCATAGCTACAAAAACACATTAAGTAGTAAATATACATCAAATCATTATTGTACCAATTTGAATACAATAATGTATCATGTTTATTATATTCATATTTAAATTCAAACATCCAAAAAAATGAGTGTCACGTGTTTCTGATAATTTATAATAACCATACAGTAACTCACAAATTTGATACCTCAAAATATATATACGACAAACGTTTAATGTATCAACCTTATAGCCAGTAATGTATCATGAAGGATTGACCAAAATACAAATTCATCATTGAAAAATGAGTTGCATACCTTTTGCTATCAGATCTTTTGACTCAAAAATTGAAGCCATGTTTTATTTTGTATTTTTCCATTACAGCTACTAGAGAGGCTTTATCCTTGTACAATCGATTCACCTTCACGTTCGTACTATGTGTATCAGATATGTAATTCGTTATCTCCAATTCAGGTATATAACACGAATCACCATTTTCTGATTCCACCAAGTTAAAAGCGTATCCTTCCTTTTCAGCACCTTCAACACATACAATTTCTCCTGTCGATACATCAAAACTTTGTATCTCGCCAACATCCTTATCAGTTGTATCAACATAGAGAGGATACATACCAAATCCAACCTCCCATTTCTTCACCTCTACGTACAGCTTTACCCCCATATCATTCCTAATAATCAGTGGAGATGAGTTTCCTTCTACAATGTATCGGATAGCAATATATTTTCTATATACATCAATATTCAACTCAGCGGCAATGACTGAAACCATATTCATGAAAGAAATATTTTCACCAACCGCTATCCCATCACTCCTGTATCTTTCATATCTAACCTCACTCTCCATACTCCTGAATGCCTCAACAGAATTGAGATATTCATTATGTATCTGATCAAACCTACAACAAAAATTTCAAATCTCACTCAAAATTTTCTTAGTTGAAACAGGGACCAAGAAGAACAAGATTTGGAATTTTGAATTTTGAATTAGTTTGTTATTTTAGGAATCACATTTTTATGATTGACAGTAGCACCGAAACGGAATAGCGTGAATTAGGGGATTTAATTTAGATTTTCAGTTTTGTTTTCCTTTTTAAGTGCAACAACAAAATATATAAAGTATCAATATTAATGTATCTGAACTCAAAATCATGTATCCGACTGTTTGGCTTATTTAGGGATTATTGTAATTTGAAAAAATATAGGAATAGAATGTAATTTCATCTTTAACACTATGGAATTCCTATAATTTATACAAAAATAAATAGGATCTTTGGCAAAGAGAGGTTCCACATCTCTCTCTCTCTCTCTCTCTCTCTATATATATATATATATATATATATATATATACTAGGCAGTGATGGCCCGTGTAAGCACGGACCCAACAAAGATTTTCGCAAGTTAAATTGCACGAACACGTAACTATGGACTGTGGAAGATTTTTATGGGCTAATTGTGTGTGGGCACAAACATATATGAAAGATTTTTGTTGGCTAAATGCACACACAAACTTTATATAAATGGTTGGCAATCGTTTGTTTGTAGCTGTGGCTACATTATTTACATCAGATGTTTACATCCTATACTATTTACGTACTGCTACATTTTGGTTTCTCTCCAGTGTTAGCGCTTGGAAAAATGTACCTGCAGAAGAAGAGGAAAAATGAATTTAGATTTAAAATGGAATATTTATTTAAGCAACTTAGTAAGTGGCATTTATTTCCCACTCTTTATGGACTGTAGTAGTAGGTTATGCCTAAATAATTCAGTAGACCTTTCAGAGATGAGAACAACAGAAAGAAAAGAAGCAACTCAAAATGTGGAGAAGAGTTTTTTGTTCATTCTCTGAACTGTTTGGTTGTAGAGGAATAAAAGATGTTTTCGGAAAAAAATCCGTGTAATTCTTTTTTTCACCGAGAATCTAAGGCTGAACAGGCGAGATTAATAGGACCCTTAAGTAAAGTAGTAAGATACATTAAGACATTGTTCAAAGTCACTGATAATAAGTTTAGCATTGTGAATTCACATACTTATGTAGACAGTGAAGTTTTATTGATAAATTCATACTAAATTTGGATTAAATCTTAAATTTATCATACGTTGACCAAGTCAAATTGCTGGTTAATAAAATCGGATTAATATTTAATTCAAAATTATATGACTTAAATAAAGTCCAAATTACATTTGGGTCAGTCCATTAAGTTGACAAGATGAGCTCAACTCATGTTCTTTAGGCCCAGGTTTCAAAATTGCTCGAACCAAAATACCCCTAAACCCTATCTCAAGCCTATATAAAGAGGTCTTCATAAGACCAGAAGAGAGATACACATACACACAGAGAAATACATAGAGAATCCTTACACTTCAGTGGTGATCTTCCGCATACAAAGAAGTCTTCGCTCCAAGTGTTGAGCCGCAAGTATAACATCAAATCAAGAACATCCGTGAAGAGACGAATCGGGGGATTACATATCTTTTATTAAAGATTTTATCAAGATTGTAACCTTTGCATAAATTCAAATACAAATATTGTTGTTTGCTTGCTATTTTCCTTTCCTATTTGCTGTATTTCAGGGACGAAACTTTAGACGCTTACAAACTAGCATGCCTAGTGGGACCAAATCTGCCCTTCATCTCTTCTCTCTTAAATCAAATCTGAAAATTTGAAGCTGCAAAGGTGGAAGAATGAGTACTTCAAGCCTCGTCTTTGAGTTTCATAGAGTCTACAATCCGACAAGCCTTGAAGCAGGGGTCATTTGTAGACATTGAAATTTTGCGGACTCTACAAGACGTGTTCAATTTGAATTGGGACTCTAGAAGATGTCTTCAATTTCAATTAGAATTTTTGGAGGCTACTCAACCCAAAACCCTAGTTTACGCCTATATAAAGGGTACTAAATTCCCTTAAAAGGCATCTCAAAATATCCCATAAACTCTTGGGTATTTTTAAAGATCAACATCTCGAATATTCCACAAAAGTCATGGAATATTTATAAAGAGGTCAAATCTAAATCATCCTAGTTCGAGAAATACGCCACTAATGGCCCTCGAATCATGGATAAATCTTAGGAGAGTAGAATCAAGGGAGGAACGGAACAAAATTGTACCTGCATATTTATCAATAAAGTTATGTTTCTTCCGATTTTATTTGTGTGGTTTATTTATTTTTTATATGTTTAAAATTTGTTGCAAACTTGCAAGAACTGGGACCACTAAGGAGAATTTCTTTCCATAAGCCATCAAGCTCGCAACTTTAAAAACACTAGTGCACACATAGTTGACTTTCATATTCGGAAGCACAAATTTGCAAAGCCAACAAGGAAAGAAAGCTGATTTGTAAGTGATTCTTCCACATCTAACTCGACAAAAGGGGCATTCTCCTCGTCAGTCCGCGGTAGGAAGTTCGAATCAATATGTCCAGAAGGATTATGGTTTAACCTTGGCTTTGTGGATCGTAACTTCGACACCTTTTTCTAAGGCTCGACATATCTATTAGGTCCTCTAAACTAAAACTTCACCCAATCATAGACGGACACTTCCTGGAGATCATCTTTAGCTAATCTGTAGAAGGCCGAAAACAAATATCGGCAACTTTGGGAAAGAAGCAATTCTCTTTGAGTATGCATCTGTGTCAATTTTTCGCCGAGGGAACGACTTCATCATAAAAGTACCCTTGTATAGGGAGACCTCTAATGGATTGTAAGTCCCAAAGTGATATGGACATCTCTCCAATGAAAGTACAAAGCGTATTGGCACATGGGTGCCAAAGTTCACAAAAAGCATGGAGTATATTGTCGTCATAGTCGTACGTGAACAAAGAAGTATATACAACATCATAGACCTTGATGAGCTCCAAAATCTCCTTGAAGCAGGCGTCCTCTACCCATTCCCAGTAACCAGGTGTGTAGCAAACATTGCCAATGTTAGAAGAGGGAACACGCCAATTGTTGAAACTTCCATCAGAATGAGAAGATTTGGAAGATGTTGCGTCATGATGAATTGCGGATTACAATAAAGGAACTTTTATGCTAGTAGCCTTGCTCGAGAAGTTTCTCAT
Organism: Solanum acaule; assembly: GCA_036250505.1. Lineage (NCBI taxonomy): Eukaryota > Viridiplantae > Streptophyta > Magnoliopsida > Solanales > Solanaceae > Solanum > Solanum acaule. The sequence goes on from JAJOOR010011506.1 coordinate 23,253, forward strand.
GACGTCTTTGGTATCCATTTTTTCCCATTCTTTAAGGAGAAGAGATTCATCATATGCCCCACTAACAAGGGGGAGAAGATGCCAATTGCCGGAGGCTGAACCTCCAAAAGTAGAACTTTGGCATTTGGATTTTGTTGGTCGTAACCTACTATTTCAAGAAGAGGATGCAGCGAATCTCGGTCGCGGAAGTGCATCATGTTGCGGGATCGAAGCTGTATTTCTCTATCAAATATCTGTGAAAAAAATTAAACAAATGGAAAAAGTTTAGATTCGTAAGAACATGTCCAAAGTAAAGGTGGTAACCTCAAATTTTTGCGGTTGGTGAAAGGCTGATTTCAAATATAAAACTGAATCAACACAAATGCAATCTAGTCATGGTTTTCATATATGATGTAGCCCTATGAATTTACTTTCCAATATCGCAAACCGCTTGTGATTTCGTTATTCCTACGTCGAGAAATGAATTTTTCCGCGAAGTCGCACAAAGATGATGCATTTAGTTTATCAGAATTTTAGGCTAAGTTCAAAAAAATCACCTTAGTAAATTCGATCGAACGGATAACGATTTCAATATCCCTACAATTAGATATGAATTTTCTACCAAAGTCGTGCTGAGCTGAAAAAAAGTGATGAAAAACAGAGTGGGAAAATAATTTACTTGAGAGAGAAGGACTCAATTGAACTTGATGATGCGGCAATACAATATACAATCACCGGGAGAATGTGGGTATATATAGATTTCAAAATATGGAGACATCAATTTGATTCCTTCAAATTATGGAAAATTATAATGATGGAAAGTTTAGTTCCTACAAATTATGGAAATTATGGTAAGTTTTCAAAGGAATTAAATTATGGAAATTTTCCATGGGAATCAAATTATGGAAATTCCATAGAAACCAAATTATGGCAAGTTTCCATAAGAATCAAGTTATGAAAATTTTCCAAAGAAGTCGAGTTATGGAAATTTCATAGAAACCAAATTATGGTAAGGTTTTCTTGGAAACTACATGAGGAGTAAAAAAATGCCCCGAATGAGGTTAGACTCACATAATGAGAATTCGAATTCCTTGCGTTTTATTCAAGTGATTGAGCAAAGTTGAAAAAAAAACCCACCGGCAAGGCATTCAACCCCAAAGAAAGCAACGCCTAAAATTTGCGTTGAAATCACAAGCTTTGTATCACCAAATCAAGCTTGTAGACGCAATCCTTGCTCATCGAATTGGTGGTCATTTTGTAGTTGATGACCCAAATGAAATTACCAAACTATGAAGAAACGCCATGCAATAAGTCTTCATGAACTCGAAACACTTCAAGTCGAAAATGAGTTGATAAACAACCGAAAGTCAAATGATCTCTTACAAATTAGAGAATGTTGTCATGAAGACTCTGGTAAATGTTCACCTCAACATATCGGCATAGTCATTTCTCATGAAGCTTCAAATGTTTCGTGAAAGATCAACTACAAAGAAAAAAAAACATTTGCTTCACAAATACTTCAAGGCTGGTCTTTACAAGTTCGACAAATCGAGCACCCCAACAAGCCTCGAAGCAGGGGGAATTTGTAGACTGTGAAGTTTTATTGACAAATCTATACTAAATTTGGATTAAATCTTAAATTCATGATACGTTGACCAAGCCAAATTACCGGTTAATAAAGTTGAATTAATATTCAAGTTAAAATTATATGACTTAAATCAAGTCCAAATTACATTTGGGCTAGTCCATTAAGTTGACAAGATGAGCCCAACTCATCTTCTTCAGGCCCAGGGGTCAAAATTGCTCGGACCAAAATACCCCTAAAGCCCTAGCTCAAGCCTATATAAATAGGTCTTCATAAGACCAGCAGAGAGATACACACATACACATAGAGAAATACATAGAGAATCCTTGCTCTTCAGTGGTGAACTGCAAGTCTTCCGCATACAAAAAAAGTCTTTGTTCCAAGTGTTGAGCCGCAAGTATTCCATTAAATCAAAAACATTCGTGAAGAGAAGAATTAGGGATTATATATCTTTTATTAAAGATTTTATAAATATTGTAACCTTCGCATAAATTCAAATACAAATAATGTTGTTTGCTTGCTATTTTCCTTTCATGTTTGTTGCATTTCAGGGACGAAACTTAAGACTTACAACTTCTAAATAGCTTGTCCAAGTTGTAGCAATGCCAGTTAATTCGTTGTTGAAATAACACGACAACACAAATAATGGAATAACAACCACGGTTGAAATATACCTAATCAAGACTTTGAATATCTGAAGCAGTAGATCTCGAAATAGGAATTTTGTCATAGTGTGTTCTTTGATAAAAAGACGCTAGAGAGTTTTGTGTTTCAATGTTCTCTTTTTAAATAAAGTTAATCCTTTGCTCTTACAAAAAGTGAATCACTCGCTTCATCACCTAGATCTTTCCTTACATGTTTTTTATGGATTGATGCCTCGAGAACATTTTCTTCACAAGCAAAAGAGAAGGTTGGAAATTTTGCTCTGACATAGCTAGCATAGCAATTATGCAGATAATGATATTACATAAGCAGTTAGCAACATCATGAGTCATTATCAGACTATTTCATTTCAACATGTATTTGAAGGCTAACCAAAGGAAAACAATTAACACAATGAAGAATGTAGCAATGTAGAGTCCAACTAGGACTTTCATGAAAGGTCTCATTCATCTTGATTGAGGAGTTTCTTACTGATCAACCACCATTATATCCCTAGTCGAACTTAAAATTCACTAATGAAGTCGGCAATAATGTTGGTGTCTTTAAACAAAAGCCTTATGTAGAAATCAAAGCTGATATTGACAATCTCACTAACATGAATTTTTAGTGCCTCGTTCAAGAGACGATACTTGTAACCTCCTATTTTTTCTAAATCTCCCCAAACACATCCATTTCAGAGTAGGAGCCAGCTGAACATACTTGTTGAAAGCAAAGAGTCCAAATGGAATTCATAAAAGTAACCAATATCAGGGAAAAACTAATGTAAGTTCCAGAGAAAGGGTACAACCCATTGTCATCACTTACCAAGAAGGAAGAACTACTTGGGGAACGAAAGGTGAATGTGATGTCTCCCTCTCAGTTGCAAGCCTCTAAGCTTTTTAAAGTTCCTCCAATACAGCTTGAAAATCTTTAGAAAATTAGCATCTGTAAATTTCTTGCTAGCCTGAGAGCAAAGAACGAATTTACAATTATAAGCAAAAGAGACAAGTGTGGCAGAAGAAGAGCAAGAAATAGATATAAGGCTGACAAAAGTTTAAAATATAAACAAATTGTGATGCGAAAAGATTAATACATGTTTTGCACATACCTATCAAAGTGTAGAACCACCAAGACAAACACAGAGAAACAGAGGAGAGCACCTTTTGAACTTAGACTTCAATTCGATGATTTGTTTAGTTGGCTTGCTTAACTTTTGTAGAAGTATCTTTCACTAATTGCCCAATTGGTAGTCTTGTCTTGTACTGCATTTGAGAAAATCAGCAAAGTATCAAACATTATGGAAATACAACCTAAAAGGTAATTTCCATCTTTCATCTCATTAACACACAGTAATTGTTGTTGCAGCATTAAGTTAGGCTTGGGATTACAAATATTGGATTGCATAGCTAAACAAGTTAAGTGAATTCTAGAATTATGTTGAAGGAAACCAAATTAATTTCTATTATATATGACAAAATTTTTGGAAGTAGTGTATATTTCTTATAGAAGAATTATAATCTATCTTCAATGTTCTAGTGTCTAATTTTTACCCAACGATACTGGGATTTGGCATATCTAAGCACCAACAAAGATTTCGTATAGCCTAGAACACAAATCCACTGTTCTTCGTCTGTCCAAGCAAAGTGTCTTTCGCCTCATTTATTTTAGAAGGAAGGTAGTGATTACCTCATGCATCTGGATGGTTAGCTACTGTCACCTTCCTATGTGCTTCCCTCACTCTATCTGCTTCAGTGCTTTCTCTATTGAAGATATTGATGTCGGTATAATGAAATCTAGAAAGGAAAATGGAAGAGAAAGACTACTCATGCTTCTGTTCTTAGATATCAAATATCATTGTATTATACAAACACAGACAAATGATAGCATTAAACCATAGTCAAGAATTCAAAAAATGTGGTGCAAACGTAACAGGTTCAAGGAGGCATGGGAAAGATTCAAAATACTAATAGTGTTGTATAGGAGATAAAATATTTGCGTACAATATACCCTCCACAGGTGGTGCCTATGAAGGGTGTAGTGTATGCAAACCTTACCATTACCTTGGTGAGGGTAGGAATACTGTTTCCGGTAGACCCTCAAAATCGAGGCGATGATTTAACTTGTGTATTACTTAAACAATATCTCATATAGCAATTGAAGCAATGTGTTAACATGTATGAGAGAACAGACCTGACTCCAAGAATCAGAGCTGCTTTCATTCTGCTCATTTTAGGCTGGAAACCTCCTTCATAAAATTGGCGCATTCTCGCAGTGGGAGGTCTGACCTTGAATGCTTGCCATGCCTGAACTCCATACCTTGAAGCATATGCAGCAGCAACTATAGCCAATCCTGCTACTAATGGCGGGGCCTGAAGCAAAATTTAGAATTACGTAAATTTCGAGTATAATCAAGACCAATGATTATCATATGATGAACTTCACACATTAAATCATCGTATCTTCGTTGATGAGATTATGCCAAATTTATACCAAAAGTAATTCACAAGATTATGCACTTCTCTTTCCTACTTATAATCAAACCAACCAAGTCAATCAATTTTTTCCTATGATCGGTGGAAATCACATGTTATACTATACTTCAATAAATACATATCTGTGTTATGAGACAAGTCCATGTTTTCAAAAAAAATGGATGATATTGGGTCCCAGCCAATCTTATTTTTTTTAACATCAAGAAATAAAGAAGCCATTGCAATTGCCGGTTAAAACTACAATTGTAGCTAGACATAATGTAATCAATTGTATCTTCAATTGATAACTAAAATGACAAAAGAAATTTACAGTAAGACAGAGATTTGAGCACTGGGACAGGAAGATTCTACAAAGAAAAGCAAATTAATTACTGCATGCTGAAATGAACGATTCAAATTAATTATATATATATAGTGATAAATGAAGAATTAATTCTCATTTTTTTTTTATATTTCTTAATTAGTTCTTACATAGAAATAGGAAGAATCCAAAAAAGGAGGAAAAAAAAGAATATAAGTTAAATTTTGAATTAAAATGTGAGAGTATATAAAAAATTCTTAAATTAAAAAAGATGTCTTCTATTATAAACTTAAAAGAGGTTTTGTTCCGTTCAAGTTTTATATAAACATAAATTTATGACCTTATATATTGTATATTTTTTCTTTTTTTTGTAAAGGAAAGTATTGCACATATGTTTATAGTTTCTTTAGTTTTTCTTAAGAATTATACAAATACTCAAGTTTGTCGTCAATTTTTTTTAATTCATTGCTTGCACAACACTTTTTTTCTTTTTGTAAGTTACCAAATTTTCACTCTTTAAAATGCTTCTAATTGTAGTGCCGTATTTAGGAATGCACTTCAGGCAAATAAACAGTAACATCGAGTACATAGTATTCGTTTAAATATATTGCAAAAGTCTATCATAATAAAAATTCACAAGATCTAACCATAATTTAACCTAATGTATTATGTATGTACAACTGTAACGACCTGTTCCCGTCGTTATAGAAAAGTCAATGGGGAAAGAAATTAGGCCAAAAAACTTTTTGGTAGTAACTTGAAAATTCCTAGCCTAGTCCAGATTTGGAAGAAATCTGAGTCATGTGAGGTCTAGGGAAATATGGTAATGAATGAGAGTTTTAATAATGAAATTGGTTACATGAGTGGATAGACAAGATGTGAAGAAACCCGTACGATTTTACCGAATCAAATTTGGGCGGGTAGAACTCCCGAAACTGATCTTAGCGTGACCGGGTAGTTTTTGAACGTCAAGGGTTAAAGGTGTATTGTGAAACGGGGTTTTAAACTCTAATTCTGAATCTGTGTCTCCGTGCAAGCCACCAGGGCGGGGCCGCTGTGGCGGTTTAGGTCCCGTTACGGCGGGCCAATCGTGACTTAAGTCGGGATTAAACCCCAAAAACGTTATATTTTTGCAAGTTTCGTTCTTGAGAGCTAAGAGATGACCCATGGATATTTCTTGAAGGTTTTCCACCTCTTCTAGCACTAAAGATAAGGATTTTACTCCCCTAATCCATTTTTCGATCCGTAGAACTTAGATTCTTGATTAATTATTATTGGAGGAGGGTTTTGAACTGAATATGATGGTGGGAAAAAGATCTAGCTGCACCTTAAGGTCATGGGTTTGGTCTTGGGTTATTGGGTTTGTTATAATCCAGGTAATTAGACCTTAATTAATTGATCCTTGCATTAAATTGTTGTTTGTAGACCTAGAACAAGTGAAAAGAATCCAGAAAGGGAAGATTCAAGTGCCTTAGGGAGATTCAAGTTTGGTTTCAAGGTAGGTGATGGTTTGATTTCATGTTTGTGAGATATATATTGGTAATTGTTATTTTGTAATGCATGTATGTCTGTGAATGAAGCATTGTTGATCAAACATAATGAAAAGAGTATGAATGAACAATTGTATGTCATGATTCAACACTTGATTGTATGATATGAGTATGTTCATTATGAGTGTTAATGTGATTTTGGTTTTGTTGATTGGATCGGGTGCCACGTTCCGGCACATACATTGGATCGGGTGCCACGTTCTAGCACATACATTGGATCGGGTGCCACGTTTTGGCACATACATTGGATCGGGTGTCATGATCCGGCACACTAACTGGGATTGGGTGTCATGTTCCGGTACACTAACAGTTTGGGTATGGGTTCCATGAGAGGACCATTGAATTGTCATATTTACTTGTTATTGAGAATGTGGATTTGTACATTGCTCTTGAAATGATAACTGTGCATATATTTTGTACATGTCATGTTTACTATATTGTGATTGCCTATATATGTTTCGCTTAATGGGATAGTCGTGTGATCCTACCAGTACACTGTGGTTATGTATTGATACTGCACTTGCTCGTGCTTTGTTGAGTACATGGCATCTTCAGGCGGCTATTGATAGACCTCAACTAAGAGATCAGTGATTGAGACCGGATTTCAAGGGTGAGCCAGTTCTTTCAGGCTACCACGAAATCCTTCACTTTTGTTTAGTCCATTCTCTTCGAACTCAGACTATTGTTTAGATGTTTCTTATGCTTAGTTTTGGGTTGTACCCATTTCCCTAGACTTGTTGAATTTAGATGTTTTGGTACAATGACTTTCAGGTTCTAAGGGTAAAATTTCTGCATTAGTTTGGTTAGTTATTTGTTAAAACCTTTGGAGTTTATGGGAACTCTATATAATTTCTGCATTTAAACTTGCTTTTGTATCTTTAAATATCTATCTTTTCATTAAGTGGTGTAGTTGGGTTGTAGTAATGGTTCTCCCACCGGAGGGTTAGTGTGGGTGCCACTCACGACGGTCTGGATCGTGACAAAGTTGGTAGCAGATCCCTAGGTTCGATGATCTCATTGTACCAAAATGAGTCTAGTAGAGTCTTGCAGAACAGTACGAAAATGTCTGTACTTTTCTTCGAGAGGCTATAGGACTTTCGGAAAAACTCATTTATTTCTACTTCTTTCGTGTTATGACTTGAATCCAATTGGTATCTAGGTGATCCAAATTGGTATATGAATTTCTTCACTCTATTTCGAATCTGGTTAGTAACTGAGTTGTAAAGGTGGAAACAACAACACCATCAACATAAATGTGTCCTTGGAAATAGGTATGTTTCCCTAACTCACTGTGGGCATGTAACGACTAGAGACAAACATTAGGTTTTTATTATGTTCTTTAGGTCGAAACCTTCATTCTTCATGGGTACTGAATCTAAAGATTCTTATGATTTTCTTGTTGATTGTCATGAGCTGCTTCATAAGATGGATAAGGTAGAGTGATTTGGTATTGAGTTTATGATATACCAGTTCAAGGGAGACGCCAAAATGTGGTAGTGGTCTCATGTTGAGCGCCGACTAGTAAATTCACTACTTATGACTTGTAAAGCATTTTATAGCTTTCTTTATGGGGAAGTATAAACCTTGAACTTTGAGGGATAGGAGGAGAGATGAGCTCCTGAATATAGAGCAACATAATATAATTGTTGTTGCCTTTAAGGCAAAAAGTTGTGTTTTATCCAAATATGGTGCTCCACTTTGCTTCAATCTAAAAGAGTAAACTCGTCATTTTGTGAAGGGATTAAGGTCAGATTTGCAGATTCAAGCTTATAGGTAGCTGTTTTAGCAAAATCTTTTCAGGAAGTGGTTGATTTTGTGATGGAGGTAAAAGGGGGTAAAGTCAAAAGACTTTGCCAAGGTAACAACATTCAAGAAGTTTTGTAAGGGAAGGCTAGATAATGAACACCATTACTTTAGAAAAATGCATTTAGTATGGTTGTCATAACATGTATGGGTTGCTTAGTAAATGATGAAATGATGTTGCGACAATTGAAGTTAGAATATCTACTGCGATTTCCTAGATTTAGTGTATATCAAAGAGGGTCATGATACGACTACTACAATAGTAGTGATGCTTACTTGGTTAAGTTATTAAGTGTGTTAAAATTATGGAGAACCTGGGCATATGAGGAGGAAATTAGCGAGGTTGTGGAGACCGGAGAAATGGTAATGCAGGTAGGGGAGTAGTGCCACCCGGCAAGGAGGTTTGCCCATCAAGATGACATGGCTCAATTTTATGCCTTTCCGTGCAAGACCAAGGCTTAGGTGTCTGACTCAGTGCTCACAAATTCTATTCTTATCTGTTGCCGAATGGATACTAATGAGTCCAAGATTTTGACTTATTTAGGGCTTTGTTTTGATAGTTTTAGTGTCCTCAAATGCCTAATTTATGTTATAAACTGATGTTAAAGCCTTGATTTTCAGGTATGTGAGCTAAGGAGCAAAGCAGGGACACTAAAAGGCAAAAAGGAACAAAACAAGCTGAAGAAGTGGAGAAAAGTGATCCTAGTGATCGCCAAGACCACTCGGTGGTTCGCCGAGTGGCCCTTCAGCTCGCCTAAAGTTCCAGTGTGCCATCCCTGGAGGAAGAAACCAAGTCGGCGATAGAAATACGCAGTCGGCGAATCGTCGATCGATTCCGGGATAATGCAATGGATCTCCCAAAGTTATAGAACTTGGGGATGCTGAGAACCAATGCAAAATGGCAATGGAAGCGAGTAAAGTGCGGCTCGCCAAACCACTCAGCGAGCCTGACTTATCTTGCCTACTGGACTTTCAGGTAAAATTTTGGGAAACTATAAATTGGATTTTAAAAGGGATTTTGAGTAGTTCTCTCCAAGATATTGCAGGTCACATTCTAGAGTAAAAGTTTTCTCTTAGTTTGTAGTTCTTATTGTAGACTTTGAGGATTTCTAAGCTTAATTTTGAGGATTTGCAAGTGGGTTTCTAAATTTCTTCAAATTGGACAATTTGTAAAGACTTGGGAACATTTACCCCGATCATGGCGGATGTATTTGGTAATCTTTTCCCTTTTTTTTATGATGTGTGGCTAAAACCCTAATTCTTGGGGTGTGATTATGTGATTATGGGTTGAATTAGCTTATGTGTATTGTTAATTACTAATTTAAAAGCTATATTAAAGTGGGTTTAATCATTAGTTGTGTTTTAATCTATGAATTATAGTTACAAATGCAATTCTAATTTCGAGTTCTTAGCTTGCTTGAGAGAGAGGTTTTGGAACCAAAGCTCTTGATTATTGGTTTGTAGGTATTGGGTTGATATGGGTTCAGCTCGAGAGAGTGAATCCTAAACCCAATCCTACCCATCTTGCTCGAGAGAGGATGTATTAAGGTTGTGGGATGTTCTTATTTGCTAAGCTTGTTGATGTTTGAAAGAAACCACTTGAAACGTGATAGTTGTTCGAGAGAAAACTACTTCAATCATAGTCCAGCCTACCCACTGATATGTAGCTATTTATTAGTAGTTTCGATTACCCATATAGTGAAATTTGCCTATAATCTATCACATCCCGAGAATTCCTCTCTATATTGTTATTTCATTATTGTTTGATTGCGTTGTAGCTGATAATTCCAAACCAAAATCCCCCATTTGACATTCGTTGTCACCCCTTTAGACTTGTTTACATTTCTTTTTCGATAATTTTTATTCCTATAACTATTTAGACCACATTTGTACTTCATAACTTAATTTGAACATGTACCGCTCCATGTGGGTTCGACCCCAACTTTTCGTTTGGTTTTATACTGCTTAACGATCATTTTCACCTAGAATTGGATGAGGTGTACTTGAAACTATAATCAAAATGGCGCTGCTGCCGGGAGTGGTGTTGTTTAAAATTATTTTATTGAAGTTGAATTGTGATCTTGTTGGCTGTAGTTGAATCGACTTACTTTAGTTTTTGTTTTGTGTTGCTTGTGTTGAACAAAAGAAGAGATCAGCGTAAACGGGAGTAAGGTAGCCAAGTGGACCACCAAGACGTTATTGGGAACCTTAATTATGTAAATGATCCAATCCAATTAGGTGGTGTTGGTACAATTCGTCTACCTCTTGTTGAGGGTAATGCAATCTTCCATATTATGAGCACAATGCTACAGCTTCTCCAAATTAAAGGATTATATGGAGGGTTGGTGCATGATGACCCTTATGAGCCTATTAGGAACTTCGTGGACGTTTGTGGTCCGTTCTCATTCAAGAACATATCACAAGAATCGGTATGTCTCAGGTTGTACCCATTCTCTTTAATGGGTGAAGCTACAAAATGGTTGGCTGAGTTACCAAGGGATTCCATCACCTCGTGGGATAAACTTACCACAGCATTCTCTGTGAGATTTTTTCCCCCATCGAAGATGATGACGCTTAGAGACAATATCCAAGGTTTGAAACGCTTGGAGGGTGAGCCTATCCATGAGACGTGGCTAAGATTTAAGAACTTGGTACTTCAATGCCCGACTCACGGACTTCCAAAAAATGTGCTGCTACAATACTTTTATAGGAACCTTGACTCGGTGAACAAAGGAGTTGTTGATCAACTTGTTCCTAGTGGTATAATGCAACAACCCTATGACGTAGTGTCACAACTCCTTGATAGCATGACCAAGATAAACAGAGCATGGTATACTCGTGAGGACCAAGTGTCCCCTCTCACTTTCATAATGACAAAAGAGTAGATCGAAAGGATCAAGAAAGGGGACAAAACATGGCCAAAATGATGACCCGGTTGGATATCTTGGCGAAAAATGTGATGGGTAGTGGTGCTAAGAGTGTTAATGTTGTGGGCATTGGTGGAATGAACCCTGAAGAAGATCAGTTTGAAGCATTGTACAATAAGGAAGTGAACTTCCTAGCTAATCAAGGAGGAGGATATTGTGCAAACTATCCAAGGTCAGGTGGAAATCTGGGTTGGAGAGACCGTGACAGAGATTGGCGTGATCATAATCGCACTTGGAAGGAAAGAGAGGGTGACAAGGACAGGTACGTCCCACCCCATGAGTGTCAAAAGCCCAAGGAGTCTGAAAATGTCCATACGAAAGACATGCTCTCACGTATTCTCAACAAAGTTGAAGGGTCGGACAAAGTGTTGAAGGAGATGAAGGAGGATGTCTCAACACTTAATCAGACGGTCACCTCCCATTCTATGTCAATCAAGCAGTTGGAGACCCAAATGGGTCAAATTTCTTCTCATTTGAACCCAAGGCCAAAAGGGGGGCCCTACCAAGTGATACCTTGGCAAACCCAAAGAATGATCAGTGAATTGGTATTTTCATCGTGCCACAATGTTAACTAAGGCGCTTGTTGGGAGGCAACCCATGTTTTTGATGCTTTAGTTTTTTATTTTGAATAATGGGTGTTGATTGTGCAGGTTGAAAAGTGAAAGTGTTGGAAAATGGGAGTTTGGCAAGCAAAAAGTCTAGTCGGCGAGCCTAACTTGGACCGCCATTGGAACTACTCAGGTTGATGGCTTTTTGTCAAACTCAGTGAGCTAAAGGCTCCATTAGCGACTCGCCGAACAAGTCGGCGAGCCTGACTTTGACCGTCGTTTGAACCCCTAAATTGCTGGGAGTCTTGTAAACTCGGCGAGCCAAAATACCACTCGGTGATGAATACCACTCGGTGCATCACCGAGTGGTTCGGCAAGCACTACTTACATCGCCAAATGAAACACGAACTGAAAGGTTTTAAAGCCCAAACGGTTTAAAATTTCAAATTCTTCATCTTCTCCCATTTTTAACCCCGTACTCACTCCCTACTTTAAATCTCACATTTTTGTGTTTTCCCTCGTATCTTGTGAAATCTTTGCTCGGATTGTGGAACTTTGCCACCTAGCATTACAATCTATCATTTTCGGCATAAAAGGTTGGTTTTCCGAACCCCAAACTCCATATGTGATTAAACTTGAATGCAAATCGGTAAATTGTTGTTGATTGTTGTTAGGTAATTGATTTTATCGTGTTTAATTGTTGGATTGCCCAAAAATTGTTTGAATTAGTGCCTAATTGTGTTTTATTGATTAATTCTCATGTTCTTGCTTAATTTAATTGAGTCTAAATTGTTGAGTTGCGGTGTAACTGTATTGGGTCTAGTGAGGTGAAGTCTAAGTAACCCTGAATTGTGCTAAATGACGTATTTTGCCCAATGATGGAGCGCTTGACGTCAATCCTAAGGGCAAAAGACGTCAAATGGCCAATTTTAGCCAAATCGGGGAAAGTCTGAGTACCCCGAGGGCATGGATAGTATGGTTCTAGTTTTAATTTGACAATGTATGTAAACGTTTAATTTTATTTTCAGGGGCTGCGAGTAGATTTTGAAAAATGGGGTTGAAAACTGGCACGAAATGCCATTTGGCGAGCCAAGTCGGGCTCGCCGAGTGGTTCGGCGGTTCGCCAAGTCCCCCACAGATCGCCCTTAATTTCAAAAAAAATGGTTGAGTTTGTTCTGTAACTTTGGGTGAGATGTCTGAGCTCACCGAGTTCACTCGGAGACTCGCCGAAAGTCATTTTTGATCGCCCTTCTGCGCCTCTAAACCCCTAAAATACACTGTAATTTTCAGCGAGCTACTTCTAGCTCGCCGATTGGTGTCGGTGATTCATCGAATGGCCCTAAACATCGCCGACCTGTCTTGAATTTTGAAAATTTTTGTGCTGGTACTTTCGGCGAGCCAGATTTGGCTCGCCAAAGTAACTCGGCGACTCACCGAACGGTTCGCGAGTCTGTTTGCAACTCATTTTCTGCATTTTTCCTGAACTTTTTCTAATGTTTTTCTATGTGATTTGCAGATATGGCTCGAACCAACTTGACTGATAATGGCATGCCGCCTCAAAAGCGGGCACGCGGAGTCATCATAAATGAGGAAGCAGCTGCTTCCAGTGCCAAGGTAAAGAAACTACCTCCAAAAGGAGGAAAGGAAAAGGGTAAGACACACATAGATGAAACATCAGAGTACAACTCCGGCAGTAAGGGATAGTCTTATGATTCTCAGGCTTTATTCTCTGAGCCTGAGGACGATCAATTATTACAGGCCCAGTAAGCGGAGTTACGCTCCAAAGCTCGTCATGATCCGTCTAGGATTCTTGAGCCAACCCCTCCAGTTTCAACTCCAATGCCTCCACCAGCACAGACGGTGGTTCCAGCACCACTAGTTCAGGGTCCTCCTCCTCGGTCACTCAATCGGTTAATGGTCGAGGGATGGAGGACCATCTTAGAGGAGAAGAGACTGTCCGCAGATGGTGTGGTGGATAGATATACAATAGTGTGGGACACTCTCAGGCTCCACATATTCGAGGTCTTCACCAGGCCCCGTGGCCCATATATTCCTACATGGGTCCGGGAGTTCTATGTTGCCTACAGTGACCTGGTGCCTCAGGGGAAGAAGAATGCTAGTGCCTACAATTCGGTGGACTTCATGATGGTCCGAGGGAGGAAAGTTCGATGCAGCAGTGATGATATCAACGATGTGTTTGAGACGGATATAGATTTTGTGCATGAATACCAGAGTATGATCACTACAAAGACTCTGGATGACCTAAAGAGTTAGCTAACCCCCCTAATTTCTAACACCACCCCGAGGTGGATTGAGGCCGAAGAGCCGATAGAGAAGAAAGACTTAAATATAGCTACTCGATATTGGTTTGGGTTCATCAACAGCACGATTATGCCTTCACAGAATGAGTCCATTCTCCGCCACCCAAAGGCAGCCTGCCTGGGGTCTATCATATCCAAGAAGCATCTAAATTTGGGTCTGATTATTGAGCAGGAGATGGCCATGAGGCCAAGCAGAACCCAACATCTCTCCCCTTCCCGGTGTTGATCCCAGATTTATGTCGTAGGGTCAGAGTTCCACCTGATGGAAAGAGAGATGTTGAGATTACACCTATTGGATCGAGTTCCACCTTCCGGCACATACATTGGATTAGGTGTCACGATCTGTCACACTAACTGGGATGAGTGTCACGTTCTGGCACACTAACAATTTGGGTATGGGTTCCATGAGAGGACCATTGAATTGTCATATTTACTTGTTATTGAGAATGTGGATTTGTACATTGCTCTTGAAATGATAATTGTGCATATATTATGTACATGTCATGTTTACTATGTTGTGACTGCATATATATGTTTCGCTTAATGGGATAGCCGCGTGATCCTACCAGTACATTGTGGTTGTGTACTGATACTGCACTTGCTCGTTCTTTGTTGAGTACAGGGCATCTTCAGGCGGCTATTGATAGACCTTAGCTAGGAAATTAGTGATCGAGACCGGATTTCAAGGGTGAGCTAGTTCTTTCAGTCTGCCCGAAATCCTTCATTTTTGTTTAGTCCATTCTCTTCGGACTCAGACTATTGTTTAGATGTTTCTTATGCTTAGTTTTGGGTTGTACCCATTTCCTTAGACTTGTTGAATTTAAATGTTTTGGTACAATGACTTTCAGGTTCTAAGGGCTAAACTTCTGCATTAGTTTGGTTAGTTATTTGTTAAAACCTTTGGAGTTTATGGGAACTCTATATAATTTCTGCATATAAACCTGCTTCTGTATCTTTAAATGCCTATCTTTTCATTAAGTGGTGTAGTTGGGTTGTAGTAATGGTTCTCCCACCGGAGGGTTAGTGTGGGTGCCACTCACGACGGTTTGGATCGTGACAACAACTATATTCATATAAAAAAAAATTAAAAAAAAATCTTGATCAAGTCTCTCTTTCTCAGTCTTCTGATTTGCCTTACTTATCATTTTAATCTCTTTCTAGTATGCTTTTAAAATATAACTTTAAGAAAAATAAAAATGTAAAGAGGTATATTTAAAAAAAATTAAAATATATTTTAAGTTCTTTAATAAAGAACATAGATTTTTATTTATTTTTTAGTTAAACTTAGACCACTGGTCCGATATTATTAACATAAAATCATGTGCTCCTAAAGAATATAGCCACAAAATACAAATAAAAACATAAACAAAAATACAGCCCACAATTTAGACCATACATTAAGACCCTAGATTATAGGTTTCCAAAAATATGCTCAGCCTCTCCTTCTTCTTCTTCCAAATTGTACCTCCATGGCTGAAGATCCATGGGTTCGGCGATTTGATATTCTCCTCCATCGATTTTGAGATCACAACAAAGGATACATAGTTTTCTTGCTCAGCTTGCAAAGGTAGCCCGTTCCTCCATTTATCTGTTGCATTCTTTCTCCCGTGCATTTTTGATAGCCTTATTGTTTCTAGGTGTACCTTCGAGTGGAGGTTTCTGAGCTGGGGATAACTCGTAATAGAGTCATTCATGTGTTTCTACTTGTAGATTTGTGTGAGTATCTCTCTGTTCCTGCTCCATTTCTTCCAGCTATTCTTCTTATTGATTTCTTCCATTTTCACAGCTGAGTCCAAATTTAAAACAGACATATTCTTCTTGAATAGCTTATTGTCGAACTCCCAGCTGGATACCTGCATTCCAACAAAAACTGGTTCCGCAACTTTATTGTATCATAGATGTGTGACTCTATAGCTTTTTCTATGCTTTCCATGTTAGTGATTGTTGGTACTGTTGATTCTCCTTGTCCTTATTCTGATTGATAACATTTGTTGTTTATCCATGTTTAAAATCATTTTTGCTCTGCTTGGTAGCTGATTGAAATATTGATACTATTGTTTCCCCTCTAGCTCTTGTTCTATTGCTACATTTGTGATGAAGTCGGCTAACTGGTTAGCTTCCCTGAAAATGTGTCTTATCTGAATATTAAGTATTTACATCATCTCGTGTATCTCTTCTATCCTTTCAATTAGTTCCCAAGGTATCCTCCACTACATTCTAATCATATTTTTAAGACTTAATGAATCAGTCTCTAAAAAAATGTTAGCAAATCCTTGTTGTTTACAGTATCTCAGAGCCTTCCATACTCCAGTTAATTCATCCACCATATTAGTGGCAAAACCAATTCTTTTTGCCTCTGCATATAGTAGATCCCCATTTTTATCCCTCAGACAAAAACCATAAGAGCTCATCCCTGGATTACCGTTGCTCGCACCATCCGTGTTACATTTAATTCAAACCTGTTATGGCCTTATCCAATGTACAATGTGATAATACAGTGTGGGTATGTATTCTTGAAGTAAATCAAACATTCCACTCCATTGAAAAGGAATGTTCTTGAGCCAGGGATACTTGATCTTTATCATCTGGTGAACTGTCATTTGACATTGACGAAGCATTTTATCAAAAGATACTTCCTTGTCGTGTCTTCTAGAATTTCTCTTTTTCCATAGTTCCCACATGATAATAAAGAACATAGATGATATATAGAGAAGAGGGAAGAAAAACTAAAAAGATCAAATTACTATAATAATAATTTTATTGTAAGACTCTACATCATCTTCTTCCAAAATTCACAATTCTCTCTACTTTCGTATCTTCCTTAACTTTCTTCTTCATCCCTACAAGCAAAAATTAAGAATATACTTATATGAAACTGTTAGTTACTCCATGATTTTATTGTCTTGAGTTTATTCAATTTAGTTTCAAAAATTAGTTAAATTGACTACACAAAATAAATAATATCACATAAATTATTAAAATTAAAAATTATAATTTAAAAATTAAAAAAAAACATTTTTTCCCATAGATTTATTACGACTTTGTTGAAACCAACCATATGATGTGATGATTAGCATTTTCTTCCTCACCCTAATCTATGATATGGTGATGGAGAAGTGAAAGAATAACTTTGAATGAAAATTTTCTTGATACCAAATATGAATTTATATAGAAAAGAGGAGGAATACCATAAGTTGTCATAAACTAATAAATTTAATTTGGGGGTTATGAAGATTTAAAAAAAAAGGGAGTTGTGAATATTATTAAGATTATAAGTTGAAGATGTGTGAGTTATTAGTAGTTATTTCTTATTTTATTAAAGATATTAAATATATATTATAGTGATAGGTGAAAAGTTGAGTAATTGAATGTGAAAACCTTTTGAGATATTAAAAATAAAATAATTAAATAATGAAGGAAAAATGATCAAAAAAAGGAGAAAAAAATAAATATGAATGAAGGCCATAAGAGGTATCACATCACCTTCTCTATGTTTTTCCTTTACATATATACATATATATATATATATATATATATATATACTAGTTTTTCGACACGTGCGTTGCAGGGATTATCAATTGAGAAAATTTAAGTGAAGATTTGAATAATAAGTTTTGCACAAAATAATATTGCAGATTCTTTTGAGAATGTTCAATGTGGATATATATCTCTTATTCACGCGAACCTATGAAGATGGTCAATGAAAAATTTTATTAGTTAAATGCACTAATGTATATATTTATTTCAATTTGATGAGGTTCAATCATGTAATTAGTCGTATCTTACTAATATTACCTTATAGACTATATTTGTTGTGTATTTTTCTTGTCATCTAACCAGATATGCTTTCCACGTGTATTCCACGTTAATCTGTTTAGATGTCATATGAACATGTGGAGAATAATACATTTTATATTTTAGAACTATTTTTGTATATTAATTTTTATTTTATAAGTTATATCATAATAAATGACTTTCTTGTTGTTGGCTCTCATATTTGACTTCTTGATTGACTGTGTACATAAATCAAAGATAGTTATCTGACTGTCCATAGTTAACTCAGAAATGTTTCCTTTTTTCTACTGAAGAAACTAAAAATTAAAATTAAAGAATATATTTTATCTGTGAAATCATATATATATATAATAGGCGAAATGGTCTGGTGGACCCTTATACTTGTATCAGTTTGTATTTTGAACCCTTCTACTTACACCTTTGTCATCTGGACCCTTAAACTCAATAAAACACAATTTAACAAACCCCTCTGACCATTGACCAGGCTTATGTGGCATTAGGATGTCTGAGTTGGCAAAAGTGTGTAACTACACGCCTATTAAGGCGAGTGAGGAGCATTTTTACTTTAAAAAAATATTAAAAATTATAAAAAAAAATTAATTTTTTTAAACCATTAATATTAAAAAATATTAAAAACTCCTTCTTCTTTACCCATTACACCTCCTTTTCAGCTATATTCATCCCCTGCCCAACCATTTTTTTCTTTTTTTCCACAATCAATTTTCATTTATTTAGATTATCTTGGGCACCTTCTTGAGTAAACTAATTCACCGATGGAGGGAGAGAGCGGCGCTAGTGGTGCGATCGCCGGACACCATTGATACACAGTGGAGTGAGAAAGAGGCGTGGCGAAAATGGTGATGGTGTACTGCTAGATCTGGTGTGGTGGCTTAGGTTGTTGGTTTTGTAAGGTTGGAGAAGGAAAGGAAAATGGTCATGACGTGTGGTGGAGATGAAGACAGGTAAAGGAAGGAATATGAGTGGTTTCGCCGGCAATAATGGCGACGGCGGCGACGGTTTGGGCCATGAAACAGTGGGAAGGGGAGAAACTATAATGGGTAGATTTCGACGAGTTTCACGGCAGAGGTTGGTGTTAAATTGTATTTGTAAGAAATTTGGGGTGTGAAAATAGTAGTCGGCGTTGGATTACGAAAAGTTTGGCCATATCTGGTTGTGCGGTGGTTTAGGTTGTTGTTACTGTGGAGGTTGGAGGAGGAAAGAAAAATAGTGATGGTGTGCAACGGAGATGAAGACGGGTGAGGGAGAAAGTATATGTGATTGTGCCGGCAAAAATGGCGACGACGCCAGCGATGGCTTTCTTTTGGTCGTGAAATAGGGAGAATTAGAAATGCCAATAATAAATTAAAATGTTATTATTTTACATTTTATTAAATAATTTTGGTTAATAATTTTTTTAAATAGTTATGAAATAATTGTGATGTGGCATTAATATATCTGACGTGGATATGGCATGTCAATTATATAAAGGAGAGTGAGCTACACACATGGTTGGAGGGGTTTAAAAGTCTCATTTTAATTGAGTTTAAGGGTCCAGATGGCAAATGTCTAAGTAGAAGGGTTCAGAATACAAACTGATACAAGTATAAGGGTTCACTAGACCATTTCGCCTATATAATAACCTATTTATCTTACACCCAACAAAGATATAGTTCATATATTTGTAAACGATTTTCAAGTCATTCAACCAAGCATGATTCGTCCAAGGAAAAATAACAACACCGTGTTATCACATATATAGGGGCGGTATAATAATACGAAAAATTATTGATAAAAAGTCAATATAAAGAAAGATGAAAGATAGAAATAATTAATGTAATAACTATGAGAATTCATAAAATTGTAACTAAAAAATGTAAAAGATTGTGAATAATGTTTGCAATAATTAGTAATAATTAAGAGAATTCATAATGTTATAACTGAATAATTAATGTGCAATAGATGAATTTCTAATAAATCTTATATTTACATATATAAATAGGACTTTTACTTAATGTTACTATCTTTTTTATAGTTATTAGATTTTAAGTGTAGGGACAAAATAAAAATGTTTATTCTATATTACAAAATATAAAGTTTATTTTGTTAATGATAAATTTTAAATGATTCATATATGTTCACATATTTTCACATTTGTTGTTAGATTTTTTTTAAAAAAAAAGAACTCGGGACATTTTAAAATAATATATTTTGAAGTTAGAAGATCTTGTTAACTTAATAATACATTC
>JAJOOR010011507.1:0-39482 GCA_036250505.1 Solanum acaule
GTCCGAGGACAAGACCCTATGATCTAGTTCTATGTTTAGTTCTTTGCTTATGTTGAAAGACATTGTTGTACTTTCCTATTTCTAGACTTCTTATTGATATAAGGGCTAAGTCCCATTTTCGATACTTCTATGTCTAGATGGTACATTGTGATGAAGTTAGATTCTATTTTCATATATGAAGTGAAGTTGAACTTCCAAAGTAAAAGTTTTAAATTTTTCATGTTTTTATTCTATGATACATGCTATGATGAATGCTAAGGGGCTTGTATAAGACCTCTTTGAGGTCGAATACGCCGGTAACGACTAGGGGGTGCTCTCGGGTCGTTACAATTATATCTAGGAGCTTAGCTTGGATGCTTCTTACCTTATCCTGAGCATCCTTCACTAAGTCAACCCCCAAATGTTTCACATCTCCAACCTCAAACCATTCTATGAGTGATCTACATCCCCTCCCATAAAGTGACTCAAATGGTGTCATATCAATGCTGGAGTGATAACTATTATTATAGGAGAACTCACACAAAGGTAGGAATTATCCCAACATCACAGAACTAGGTTGGACCCAATTCTTAACCACTTCAATCTTTTGGGGATCTACCATTACCTCTTACTTTGAAACTACATGTCCCAAAAAGGCCACTGAAGTCAATCAAAATTCACACATAGAAATTTTTGCATATAACGTTTGTTTCCCGAGAACACCCAGAACAATACGAAGATGGTCGACATTCTTCCTCACTTTTCGAATAAACCAATATGTCATCAATAAATACTATAACAAACGAATCAAGAAATGGTTTGAACACACCATTCATCAAACTCATGAAAGTTGCAAGCGCATTTTCAACTTAAACGACATAACTAGTAACTCATAGTGCCCATAATAGGTCCTAAATGCCGTTTTTGGTATATCTTTAGGCATAATGATGATAGCCAGACCTTAGATCAATCTTAGAGAAAATGGATGCTCCCTGGAACTGATCAAAAAGATCATCTATCCGAGGCAATTGATACTTATTTCGAATGGTGACCCTATTCAATTGTCGATAGTCTATGCATATCCTCATACTACCATCCTTTTTCTTAACAAACGAAACAGGAGCACCCCACGGTGAAGCACTAGGATGGATGAAACCTTTATCATGATGTTCCTGAATTTGAGCTTTAAGCTCTCTGAACTCCGCCGGAGACATGCGATAGGAGGAATAGAGATGGGGAGAGTACCAGGTTCCAAGTCAATGCAGAAATCTATATCTCTATCCAGAGGCATACCAGACAAATCTGTAGGAAACATTCTCTAAATTCTAACACCATAGGAATGTATTCAATAGAGGGAGACTCAACCTCAACATCCCGAATATGAGCCAAATAAGCCAAACAACCCTGTCCCACCAGTTTCCTAGCCTGAATGGAAGATATGACCTCAGTTGGCGTAGACTTGTACACCCCTTCCCACTCTAACTCTTTCCTACTCGGAATCTCTAGAGTCATAGAGTTAGTGTTACAATTTAACACAGCATAATAGGGGGACAACCAAATCAGCCCAAGTCTGAAAACCCATAAACAAGATAGGACAAGCACGGTAGAGATGGGTGACTATGACAGACTCCAACTGGGGTAGAAATATGGATGGGGGCATCAAGCAAATCACAAATCATATCAAACCCCAAGGCAAACTAAATGGACACATAATAATAAGTAGAACCTGGATTAAACAACACATTAGCCATCCGGTCACGGACAAGAATAGTACATGTGATCACTGCGTTAGAAGACTCTGCCTTGCTCTTTCCTGTAAAGGCATAACACTGAGCCTTGCCATCTTAACGGGCGACTTCCCTGCCTGGGTGCACCATACCTCTGCATGCGTTACCATTTTCCTAACCTCCACGGCCGTGCTGATTTCCTTCTCGCCCACCTTATGGACGTCCTCGACCAGTATTACCATTTCCCGTGGGTACCACTACTCTAGTCTGCTATTGCGCAGGGTCCAACATGCGTGGGTGGGTACAATCTCTCCTCACATGCCCAAGTTCTCCACAATTATAACAAGTGTGATCAAAATATGGCTTGCTTCCCATCGAAGGTGTGGCTCCCTGGCTATCCTGAATCAAATTCTGATGTGGAGTTCCCGAGTAATTACCTGTGGAAGCGGACATAGAGGACTGAATTGGCCGGGCTGCAAGTGTCGGCCTCCCTGAACCTTTGGAGTAGGAACCCTAGTTACCTGTGCTCTTAACTTTCTTAGCCAACGCCTTAGCCCGCCCATTGCGCCTCACTCCTTCCACTTTCTTCACAAAATCCGTTACCTCATTAAAAATTTTCCCTGCAGAAGTCATGTGCACAGACAATACCTGTAACTCAGAGTTCAGTCCCTTGACGAATAGACAGATCCTCTCTTCCTTAGTAGTCACCAATTGCGTAGCATATCTAGACAAAGCATGAAACTTAGCCTCATAAGCAACCACAAACATACCACCTTGTTCCAAAGCCATGAACTCATCCTTCTTACGATCTCTCAAGGTCGGAGGCACATACTTCTCTAAGGATAGAGCATGAAATTAGGTCCAAGTGAGTGGGGTAGAACTGACGATCTGCATTCCACGTATGCTCTCCACCACTGCTTAGCCTCGCCCTGAAGTTGGAATGTCACAAACTCTACTTCATGCTAGTGTACAATACCTAACTTATGCAGCCTCTCATAACAATCCGAGATGAATTCGTAGGCGTCATCACTCTCAGAACCATGGAACAGAGGCACCTTTAACTTTAGAAACTTAGTCAACATCTCATGCTCATTACGAGTCATTACGGGATCCAACAAAGGATGGAAAAAAGGCGTCATTACATAATGCTGCATTTCCCCTGGGACTAGTAGCAGTAGCGGGGCGGTTGGTTGGGGGTTGAGTAGCTTGCGCTGCTGGAAGGATTCCAGGACCAACCAATCCGTTTAGAAAATACATGATTTGTTGAGCTAACACTGGGTCTAAAGGAGGAACGCCGGTATTCCTAGTCAGTGTGTCCTCTTCCTTTCTAACATCCCTCTCATCCTCAATATCCACATTATCCTCTATCTCTTCATGATGTGCAGAAGGATCCTCATTTCAAGGAGCATTCTCAACCGGTGCTCCATTCCTAGTAGGTGCTACCCTTCCTCGGTCTCTGCCCCTTACTCTTCCTCTACCCATGCCTCGACTGCGATCTCTTGCTGCAGATTCCTTAGCTGGTTCATTGACGGGAGCTACAGGCCTGACGCCATTGAATCTAGTGTTAACCATATGCGAACAGAAGAAAGAAGGAGGTTAGATACCAATTTGGATTACCAGGTACCAATCGGAACCAAGTTATAGCACGAATGGAGACAAAAGAAAACAGAGAGATTTCCTAAAGTCCTATAGCCTCTCGAACAAAAGTACAGATGTCTTCGTACCGTTCCATAAAACTCTTCCAAATTCGTTTTGGTACACCGAGATCAACCAACCTAGGGCTCTGATACCAATTTTGCCACGACCCAGACCGTCCTGATTGACACCCACACTAACCCTTTAATTGGAGAACCATTACTACAAACCAACTAACCCCAAAACTAAACATTTAAAGATACGAAAGCAGGTTTAAATGCATAAATAAAGTGGAGTTCCCATAAACTCCGAAAGTCTTACAAATCATTACTAAAACATTGCGGGAAACACCCCTAGAATATGAAAGTCAATGTACCAAAACATCTAAAGTTCAACAATTCTACGGAAAATGGGTACAACCCAACTAAACATACGAGTAAGTATAACTAGAAAGTCTGAGTCCGAAAAGAGTGGATGAAAACATAGAGGACCCATGGAAGCCTAAAATAACTGGCTCACCCTTGAATCTGATCTTGCTCACTGATCTTCTAAATGAGATCTATCAGTAGCCGCCTGAAGATGCCCAGTACTCAACAAAGAAAGAGAAAGTCCAGTATCAGTACACGACCACAGTGTACTGGTAGGATCAGACGGCTATTCCAGTAAGTGAAACATATATATAAGCAGTCACAATATAGTAAACACGCATATACGAAACATAAATAATATTAGTGATCATTTCAGAAGCAATGTACCATTCCACATTCTCAATAATACGCATATATGACAAGTTAATGGTCCTCTCATTGAACCCATACCCAAACTGTTAGTGTGCCGAATCGTGACACTCGTCCAAGTTAGTGTGTCGAAATGTGACACCCGTTCTAATATGTATGTCGGTACGTGACATTCGATCCCAGTTAGTGTGTCATAACGTGACACCCAGTCCATTCAACTTGCCACAATCACAATCACAATCACAATGTAAATTCTCATAATCATACAATCAAGTGTTGATTCATGGCTTACAATCATTCATTCATACTCATTTGCATTAGATGTGATCAATAGTGTAACATTCACATACATACATGCACTACAATGAAGCAAATACTAACATACATCACACGAACATGAAATCAAACCATCACCTATCTCGAAACTAAGCTTGAATACCTCTAAGGCACTTTAATCTTCCCTTTCAAGATTCCTTCTGCTTTTTCTAGGTCTACAAACAATTAATATACGCACGGATCAACAATCAAAATTCTAATTATCTGGATTATAACAAACCAAATAACCCAAGACCAAACCCATGATCCTAAGGTGCAACTAGGAATTTTTCCCACCATCCAATTCAATCCAAAACCCTCCCCCGATAGTAACTAACCAAGAATCTAAGATCTACAGATCGAAAAATGGGTTAGGGGAGTAAAATCCTTACCTTTAGCACCAAAAGCCATGGAAAACTGTCAAGAAGTCACCTGGGGTCGTCTCTTAACCCTCAAGAACGAAACTTGCAGAAAAATAACATTTTTGGAGTTTAATTCTGACTTATGTCGCGACTGGCCCGTTGTAGCAGAACCCAACCCGCCATATAGCCCCGTCCTGGCGGCTTGCGCGGAGACAGAACATCAAAAATTGAGTTTCAAACCCCCATTTCACAACATACCTTCAACACATGACGTTCAAAGACTACCCTTTCACGCTAAGATCAGTGTCGGGAGTTCCACTCGCCCGAGTTTGATTCTGTAAAGTCGTACAGATAACTTAATGTCTTAGCTATCTAATTATCTAATAAAATTTATTATTAAATCTCTCATTCATTACCATATTTCACTAGACTCGCATGACTCCGATTTCGTCCAAATCTGGACTAGGCTAGGAAATTTCAACTTACTACTAAAAAGTTTTGCTGGCCCAAAATTTTCCCTGTTGGCTTTTCTAAAATGACGGGAGCAGGTCATTACAAATGGTAAGTATCAATGTACTTTTAATATTAAGATTATTTTATAGAGAGAAACTATTTTAAATATCTATTACAAATATTGTGATTAAAATTTTATTTTAATTAAATTAAACTTTAGATATTCAATTTTTGAATCAATATTATACGTAAAAAAATGTAACACCTTGGAATTTGGAAAGTCCAAAAGGAAAGAAAAATGCAAAAAAATTGACTAAAGTAAGTTTCTACGAGTCCAACCTACGAACCGTAGGAATTCCTATGGATCGTAGGAAGGAAATCGTAGACCAAAGTTGATTTTTGGAAAGGTAAGTTTCTGAATATTGGACCTACGATTTGATAGAACGAACTGTAGAGAGTTTGATGGGTCGTAGGACTGACTCGTACGATTGATTTAGAGATTTGGTGTAGGAACTCAGGTAGAAAATAATTGTCTTAGGTAGAGCTTCAAAATCCTCAAAAGTCTTGAAATGACTTAAGTTTTTTTTATTTTTCACTGTTTATTTACATGACATTATTGCCCTAATGTGATCATGATAGGGTTATCCACGATCATAAATTGAAGAGATCATGAGGCTCCTTATTAGACCATGATGCCATATTTTTTCCTCAAACACGATTTGTAACACCCCGTATCCGAAAACAGACCTCGATGCAGATTTCCAGAAGTTGCAGGTACAACCCACGGTTGCCATCCATGGACCGTAGGGTGTCCCATGGCCCGTGCTGGTGGTCCGTGGTTCGCAACTGCATCCCTCCCCAGACTCAGCCCAAAATTTATTCTAAGGGTCAACCCATGGCTGGAGCCACTGACCGTAGGTCAGACCACGAGCCGTGGTCTGCGTTCGTGGATCAAACCCCTAAAACTTAGCCTCCAGTCACGAATGACGGTTGACCAGCACAGACCGTCAGTCGATCGACGGTCCGTCGGTGACCCCGACAACAGTTAATTCAAGGGTCTTCTGGTTTTTTCCTTATGCGTTGGACCCCTAAACTACGTCATTTAAACCTTAAACTACGTGGTTTTGGTTAGTTTTAGCCTTGAAACATAACTAGAACTTACTAAGTCAGATCATTCATCAAAACTTAGAAACTTAGAACGTAAAGAGGAGAAAGAGGTGACCAAACCATTCCCAAGAACGCAACGAGTTCCATCAGTTCCAGTATCGAAATCGAAATATTTCTCCATGGAATTCGTCACCAGGTATGTGGGATTTCACTAGTGGGTTTCTTTCACCCATTAGGTCCCTAGATTTCAGTCAGATTCTTGATTCCCTTCAGATTATCTAGACCTAGGGTTTCTAGAACTTCAATAGATTATTATAGATTTGTTACTTTAATGTTCCTAATCAGATTATCATGTTGTAGTATCATTTTTTCCCAGATTCATGCATAACCTCAGAATCTTAGCTATGTAGTTCTTCTAGTTCATGAATTACACATGCTAGGTTAGATATTTCAGTTATACAGGCCTTAGATTTAAATGTTTCATTATCAGTATATTAATGTTGCATTCTCAGTTTGCATGTCAGTATTTTGAGCTATCCAGTGTTACATCATTTCAGTCATAAAGTGTTAATTATTTAATCAATTAGGAGAGACTTAATATTGAGTGGACTAGGGTCAGTCACCCTCAAGTCCCAGAACTACGTGCCTCGCATGATAAGTCCCTTATGTTGGGCATTACATTTCAGACATAGGTAGTTTTAGCTTTAGTCTTAGAGTTTGACTTTTCATTTGTATTCAAACTCTCTGTTTTCTTAAATTCAGATTTAGTATATGTGTATTCCCCATCATTTCAATTTGTCATATGAATTAGCTTCCGCACAGTATTTATTGCTTCGATCTACTTTAGTTGCTTATGATATGCCAGTAGGGTTAGCTTAGGGTCACTCGTGATCCTAGGTCCCGTGTCCGCGTCTAGGGGGTAGCCTCGGGGGGTGACAAACTTAATATCAGGGTCTTAGGTTTAAGTGTCCTAGGATGTTTGAAAAGCCGCACTAAGTAGAGTCATTTGTATGGGTGTGAAGTGCACTACATCTAATAAGAGGGAGGCTGCAAAGTGTTTTAGGAAAAACATCAATTTCTTTGTTACTCTTACCGTGTGTAAGGTATGATCTAATTCCTCATTCTGACTCATCATTTTGCGTTTCAGATCATGCCTCCTCGTAGAGCTTATGGAAGGGGTGTGAATGCATGCAATACTAACGCAACTCCTCCAATCTCAGATCAGGATGTTTCGAATGCTAAATTTCGAAACGCTATCCAGTTGTTGGCTTAGAGTGTGACCAACAGTCAACAGGTTCCAGTTCTGACAAATGCTAATGTTGGGTCAGCTGTAACTAGAGTTCATAATTTCGTTATAATGAATCCGCCTGAGTTCTTAAGATCATAGACTGGTGAGGATCCCAAAACTTCATTAATGAGGTCAATCTTTGAAGGTATGTAGGTAACTAGGAATGATCGGGTTGAGTTGGCATCTTACCAGCTTAAGGATGTAGCTCACGTCTGGTATACTCAGTGTAAGGAGAAAAGGGGTACAGATTCAGCTCCTATTACTTGGAAATGCTTCTGTGAGACCTTTCTGGATAGGTTCTTCCCAAGAGAGTTGAGGGAGGCAAAAGCTCAGGAGTTTATGAATTTGAGACAGGGTTCTATTACGGTCCAAGAGTGTGGACTCAAGTTCACCCAACTCTCCAGGTATTCCCCTCACATGGTGGCCGATTCCAGGGCTCAAATGAACAAGTTCATGTATGAGGTATCCGATCTAGTGAAAACAAAGTGTAGAAATACTATGTTGCTGGAAGATATGAACATCTCTAGCCTCATGACTCATGCTCAGCAGGTTGAGGGTGATAAGCATAGGGAACAGGCCAAGGAGAATAAGAAGGCTAGGACAGGCAACTATGACTATTCTCAACAGAAATCGGGTGGTGGTAATCACTCGCAGTTTCAGCAGAAGTCTTCAACTTCAACACCTTCATCAGCTAGCGTTCCATCCTCCAAGTTTTGAAATAATCAAAAAGGTAGGGCATCAGGCTCCAAGTCTCAATGTAGTATTTTAGGAACCAGAACCTACCCAACTTGTCCAAAGTATGGTAAGAACCATCCGAGTGAGTGTCTTGCAGGAAAGGAATGATGCTTTGGGTGTGGTCAAACTGGTCACAGGTTGAATGATTGTCCTTCTAAATAGGGTCAATGCGGTAACAATGGTAGAGCTCATTCCATAACTTCAGCAGCACCATCAGGTCGCCCGACTCAGCTGGGTAACTCATATGGTACAGGTGGCGAGCAGCGCCAAAACAAGTTGTATGCTCTTTAGGCTCACTAGGATCAGGAAAATTCTCCGAATGTAGTCACTGGTACGTTACAAGTCTTTGACTTAGATATTTATGCATTGTTAGATCTAGGGGCTACTATTTCCTTTGTAACCCCTTATACAACAGTCAAATTCGATGTTAGTCCGGAAACTCTCTCAGAACCCTTCTCAGTCTCTACTCCAGTTGGTGACCCAGTTATAGCTAGATGGGTATATAGAAATTACCCTGTCACAGTCTCTCAGAAAATCACCTCAGCAGATCTTATAGAGTTAAAAATGGTAGACTTCTATGTCATTCTAGGCATGGATTGGTTACATTTCTGTTATGCCTCAGTCGATTGTAGAACTAGGATTGTTTGTTTTCAGTTTCCAGACGAACCAATCTTAGAATGGAAAGGTAGTAGCTTAGCGCTTATAGGTCGATTCATTTCTTACATTAAGGCAAGAAGGATGATTTCTAAGGGGTATCTCTATCATCTAGTTCGGGTTAAGGATTCAAGCTCCGAAACCCCAACTCTTGAGTTAGTTCCAGTAATCAATGAGTTCCTAGAAGTGTTTCCAGAAGATCTTCCCAGAGAACCTCCCGAAAAGGAAATCGACTTTGGAATTGATCTCCTTCCAGATACCCATCCTATCTCTATGCCCCCTTACATAATGGCTCCAGCAGAGCTTAAAGAATTGAAAGAGCAGTTGAAAGAACTTCTAGATAAGTGTTTCATCAGACCTATTATTTCCCCATGAGGTGCACCAGTGTTGCTCGTAAAGAAGAAAAATGGTTCTCTCTAGAATGTGCATTGACTATAGGCAGTTCAACAAGGTCACAATCAAGAATAAGTATCCCATCCCCAGGATTGATGACTTGTTTGACCAACTTCAGGGTGCTAGTCATTTCTCAAAGATAGACCTCCGATCGGGTTATCATCAGCTTAGAGTCAGCGATAGTGACATCCTGAAAATAGCCTTCAGAACTTGGTATGGTCACTATGAATTTATAGTTATGTCATTTGGACTAACCAATTTTCCTACAGCTTTCGTGGATTTGATTAATAGAGTGTTTAAGCAGTACTAGGAATTGTTCGTTATCGTCTTTATTGATGACATCCTCATTTACTCTAAGAATGAGGAAGAAAATGCAAATTATTTGAGAGTTGTTCTGCAAACTCTCAAAGATTGCCAGTTATTCGCTAAGTTTAGCAAATGTGAGTTTTTGTTGCAATCTATTGCTTTCTTTGGTCATATTGTGTCTAGCGAAGGGATCCGTGTGGATTCCCAGAAAATAGAAGTAATGAAACAATGGCCCATACCTACCTCTCCTACAGATATTATAAGTTTCTTGGGTCTAGCATATTACTACAGAAGGTTTATGGAAGGATTTTCATCCATAGCCTCTCCAATGACTAAGTTGACGAAGAAGAAGGTCAAGTTTCAGTGGTCAGATGATTGTGAGAAAAGCTTTGCAAAACTAAAAACTAGGTTGACTACAACTCCTGTTTTGACTCTACCATAGGGGTCAGACGGGTATGTTATATATTGTGATGCATCCAGAGTCGGCTTGGGTTGTGTGTTGATGCAGTGAGGTAAGGTTATAGCATAAGCTTCTAGACAGCTTAAGATGCATGAGAAGAACTATCCAACTCATGACCTCAAGTTTGCAGCAGTGGTGTTTGCACTTAAGATTTGGAGACATTACTTGTATGGTGTTCACGTAGATGTGTTCACAGACCATAAGAGCCTCCAGTATGTGTTCACCCAGAAAGAGTTGAATCTTCGCCAGATGAGATGGCTTGAGTTCCTCAAGGACTATGATATGAGTGTGCATTACCATCCTGGTAAGGCCAATGTAGTAGCAGATGCTCTTAGCAAACTATCGATGGTTAGTGTGGCATATGTGGAGGAAGAAAGAAAGGAGCTAGCCAAGGATGTTCACAAACTTGCTCGCTTAAGAGTTCGTCTTATGAGCATATCATATGGTGGTGTAACAGTTCAGAATGGGTCAGAATCTTCATTGGTAGTGAAGGTTAAGGAAAAGCAAGACAGTGATCCGATACTACTTCAACAAAAGGGTGCAATCCATCAGTAGAGAGTAGAGGTTTACTCCCAAGGGGGAGATGGTGTACTTCGCTATCAGGGTCGATTATGTGTTCCTAAGGTGGGTGAATTGAGACAGCAGATTCTTACAGAAGCCCAAAACTCCAGATATTCTATTCATCTAGGCGGCACTAAGATGTATCGTGATGTGCAGGAAGTCTTTTGGTGGAATGGTATGAAAAGGGATATAGCAGATTTTGTGGCTAAGTGCCCCAATTGTCAGCAAGTCAATGTAAAACATCAGAAACAAGGAGGTATGACTCAAGAGATCGACATTCCTACTTGGAAGTAGGAAGTGATCAACATGGACTTCATTACAGGTTTACCTCATCCTTGCAGATAGCATGACTCCATTTGGGTGATAGTTGATAGAGTCACTAAGTCTGCACCCTTTTTGGCTGTTAAGACTACAAATTCAGCGGACAACTATGCCAAGCTTTACATTAATGAGATAGTTAGGTTACATGGGGTTCCTTTTTCTATCATCTCAGATATAGGTCCCCAGTTTACCTCTCATTTTTGGAAGTCATTTCAGAAGGGTCTTGGTACTCAAGTTAATCTTAGCAAACATTTCATCCACAGATGGATGGTCAGGCAGAGCGTACTATTCAGAACTTAGAGGACATGTTGAGAGCTTGTGTGATCGACTTCAAGGGTAGTTGGGATGATCACCTGCCTCTTATAGAGTTCGCCTACAATAATAGTTACCATTCTAGCATTCAGATGGCCCCTTATGAGACATTGTATGGGCATAGATGTAGATCTCCAGTTGGTTGGTTTGAAGTGGGTGAAGCAGCCTTGATAGGGCAAGATTCAGTTCATGATGCTATGGAGAAACTGCAATTCATTAGAGATAGACTTAAGACAGCCCAAAGTCGCATCCTATGCAGATGTAAGGAGAAGGGAATTAGAATTCCAAGTTGATGATTGCGTTTTCTTGAAAGTGTCCCCCATGAAAGGGGTGATGAGATTTGGCAAGAAAGGGAAGCTCGGTCCTAGATATGTAGGCCTTTACAAAAAAATCTTGAAGAGGGTTGGTAAAGTGACTTATGAGTTAGAGTTGCCAACAGAACTAGCAGCACTGCATCCAATTTTTCACATTTCGTAGCTGAAGAAGTGTGTGGGTGATCCAACATCTATTGTACCTTTAGAAAGTGTGGTTGTGAAGGATAGTCTCACTTATGAAGAGGTACCAGTTGAAATCCTTGATCATCAGGTTCGAAGGTTAAGAAAAAAGGAAGTCGCTTCAATCAAGGTTTTATGGAGGAGTCAACCCGTGGAGGGAGCTACTTGGGAAGCAGAAGCAGCCATGAAGGCCAAGTATCCTCACCTCTTTCATTCCAACTTGAGGTAATAGTTCCTCTTCAGTTTTTCAGTCATTCATGTGCAGATTCAGTCTTAGTATCATGTTCCTTCAATTTGTACTTGCATTTTTAGCGTATTTGCATGTTCTTGGAATTTAGTTCAGTCAAGAATCAATTTCTAGTACTTAAGTGGTAGGGTTTGAAACTCTTTTCCTCCATTTTAGTTAGTTTAGTCTTCATTTGAGGAAAAATGTTCCCAAGGGGGAGATAATGTAACACCCCATATCTGAAAACAGACCTCGATGCAAATTTCCAGATATTGCAGGTGCAACCCACGGTTGCCACCCACGGACCGTAGGGTGACCCACGACCCGTGCTGGTGGTCTGTGGTTTGCAAATGCAACCCTCCCCAAACTCAGCCCCAAATTTATTCTAAGGGTCGACCCACGGACCGTAGGTCAGACCACGGGTTGTGGTCTGCGTCCGTATATCAGACCCCCAAAACTCAGCCTCCAATCACGATTGACAGTTGACCAGCACGGACCGCCAATCGATCGACGGTCTGTCGATGACCTCGACAACAGTTAAGTAAGAGGTCTTTTGGTCTTTTCCTTATGAGTTAGACCCCTAAACTACGTTGTTTAAACCTTAAACTACGTTGTTTTGGTTAGTTTTAGTCTAGAAACATAACTAGAACTTACCGAAGTCAGATCATTCATCAAAACTTAGAAACTTAAAACGTAAAGAGGAGAAAGAGGTGACCAAACCCTTCCCAAGAACACAGCGAGTTCCATCAGTTCCAGCCCCGAAATCGAAAGATTTCTCCGTGGAATTCATCACCAGGTATGTGGAATTTCACTAGTGGGTTCCTTTCACCCATTAGGTCCTTAGATTTCAGTCAGATTATTGATTTCCTTCAGATTATCTAGACCTAGGGTTTCTAGAATTTTAGTAGATTATTATGGATTTGTTACTTTAATGTTCCTAATCAGATTATCATGTTGTAATATCATTTTTGCCCAGATTCATGCATAACCTTAGAATCCTAGCTATGTAGTTCTTCTAGTTCTTGAATTACACATGCTAGGTCAGATATTTCAGTTATACATGCCTCAGATTTAAATGTTTCATTATTAGTATATTAATGTTGCATTCTCAGTTTGCATGTCAGTATTTTGAGCTATCCAGTGTTACAACATTTCAGTCATAAAGTGTTAATTATTTAATTAATTGGGAGAAGCTTAATACCGAGTGGACTAGGGCCAGTCACCCTTAAGTCCCAGAACTACGTGCCTCGTATGATAAGTCCCCTCTGTTGGGAATTACATTTTAGTGATCACGCCAGCATGCCTCTATACCTCTGGCAGGGTATATTGGGTCCTCTCGATGGGGCATATACATCGGACCCCACATTTAGCTCATGTGGTTTTATGTTGCTTATTAGTAGCTCCCTTACAATTTAGTCAGGTTCTATTGCACTGACCATGTTATCAGTATAGTTCAGTATTCAGTCTCAGCATGTTATAAACTTGGTCATTGCATTCAGTTTAGCCATGTTCAGTATTTCCAGTATCCTTATCATGTTCAGATTATATCATTGATTTATTGCTTGTTCAGTTATGTTATTATTCAGCTTTACTCTATCCTACATGCTCAGTACCTTTCAAGTACTGACTCATACTCAGCGCTACATCTTCTCATGATGTAGGTTTAGGTCCCCAGCAGACAGATCACACATAGATTGGTTCCCAATCTTCAGCTCAGCAGCATCAGTGGTGAGTCCTCATTCTTCGAAGACTAGTGACATGATTATCTTTTTTGCTTTTAGTTTTAGTTTCAGTTTTGCTAGATCTAGCTGGCACATGTCCTAACATTTCTAGTCAGTAGAGGCTTTATTTCAAACATAGTTAGTTTCAGCTTTAGTCTTAGAGTTTGACTTTTTATTTGTATTCAAACTCTCAATTTTCTTATATTCAGATTTAGTATATGGGTATTCCCCGTCATTTCAATTTTTCATATGACTTAGCTTCCGCACAGTATTTATTGCTTCGGTCTACTTTAGTTGCTTATGATATGCCAGCAGGGTTAACTTGGGGTCACTCGTGATCCTAGGTCCCATTTTCGCGTCCAGGGGGTAGCCTCGGGGCGTGACACGATTACATCTTATTCTCTTACAAAGACGAAGGCTAATACCAAAATTAAGAAAAACAAAATCTGATGCTATCGAGAATGATTTTTTTTTGTCCAAAACACACTCATCCCTTGGGCCCCCAACATAAACCTCTCAAATAAGTCCCAAATGGTAAATATAACTTCTACATATTCATGGATAACAAAAAAAAATTGTTAAATCTAAAATTCATAATCGGGTTGAAACATTATTAATAGGAGATGCCATTTAATCGAACATTGAAAAATAAAATAAAATAAAATTTTGTGGATAGTTATAGGAAGTTTTTTTATTTTTATTTTTTTCACACAGTGTTTGATACCCATTTTCCATCCAACTAATGTAGATTTGAGTCGGAAAGTATCATTTTGGGGGTAAAACGCCCCTACCAGATGTTATTTAATCCTCAAAGTCCGAACCCCAAACTTTTATTCAAGGGTGAAAATTACTTTCCACCTACCACTACTATATTAGATATTAATACTAATAGAAAAATAAAATGAAATTAGTTACAAACTTCATCGTTAATCTTACACTAAATATCTTGTGACTTATAATATCTTATTAATTAATCGATACATATGAGAAATATTTTTTTTTGTTTAACTACATAATTTGTTCGTAGCTAATTTCTATTTTTAGTAGATAAAAAGAAGAAAATGAACTTACCTTTTGAAATTGTAACTTTAATGGTGTTAGCGAAAAAAAATTATGTAGTTAGATAAAGAAATTTATCTCCCAAAGTTGTTAAATAAAATCCGTAATGATTATACCTATAGATTGTTTATTGATTCAAAATTCTAAGTTGATTATTTACTCTCAAAAATGATATAATTTATTGGTCATTTAAGTGGGTACCTAATGGCTTTCTTGAACAATCAACTTCATCTATCCATTTTTAATTTTGAAGGTGCAAAAGGCAAGTAAATATATGTGATAATAATGATTTATATAATTTATTATTACATTGTTTTGACATGTGTCATTTTATATGTTACATTGGTTTGATAAAATTTGAAAATTGCTCTATTAATGACGCTTGTTTGAAGGGAAAAAATATTGTTCAACTTTTAATAGCTATTTTTATATCTCAACTTTTAAAGTTAAGCTTTTCCACTTATAAAAAATATTGTTCAAC
Source organism: Solanum acaule (assembly GCA_036250505.1). Classification (NCBI taxonomy): domain Eukaryota; kingdom Viridiplantae; phylum Streptophyta; class Magnoliopsida; order Solanales; family Solanaceae; genus Solanum; species Solanum acaule. Next base: position 15,327 of record JAJOOR010011507.1, read on the forward strand.
TTTTGATTTCTATTTATTTTTATTTATTCTCAATCATTGAATGGACATGTATGATTACTCAATTAACATCAATAATAACCACTTTTTTTTGCATAATTTTGTTTAACAGTGAATTTGACAGGTACAAAGAATTTGATTGCTTCCTGTTGTAGGACAAACACAATCATGAGGCATCAAACTTGCTGGCCAGTGAAATAGAGCTAGATTTGTGTTGACACCCAATTTTGGACCTCCACGATATGAATTAGTCACCGAGCTTCTTAAATTCCAAATGATTTGAAATAATTAGTTTTTATTAAGCTCAAAATATTTTCAAGTTACTTTTAATTAATCTTATCATTTTTATAATTTATAAGTAATATATATGTTTTATATAATTTTGTATATAATAAGTATATTTTATAAACATTTCAAAAATCATCTCAAAAAGATTTTAATGTTAGTAAGTATTTTATTAAATTAGTTTAGTTTAAAATTATGGTTATAATTTTGAATCAATAGTTTATATTTAAATTAATTATTTTATTTCGTTGAAATTAAGAAGCTCGTTAATTAATTTTAATTCATCTTATTAAAGTCCGAGCCTAATTCATTATATCATCTCAATTTGGTTAAGTTTGTAATCCCAATTGGCCAATTACAATTCAATTTGGCTAAATTAATAATTCACTTAGCTATATCCAAAGATCAAAATGTTGGGCCTTTTTTATTTCCTTCAGCCCAAGTGCAATTTTTCAGCAGCCTTTTCCCACCCTTAATTCCTAACCCATCAGCCCACAATACAAACAATCCAACAATTCCATTCAACAATACATCAGCATCAACAATACACCAAACAACCCAACGACTCCATTCTTTTCTTCTTCACGCGTACCAGACGCGAAACAGAACCAGCAGCAGTGAAATCGCACTCCAATCCAGCAGTGACTCAGCCCAGTCGCGAGTGAGCCCAGAAGCCCACTCCTCACGCGTGTCCGTCCTTGTCCTCACCTTTTCCACTCTCTTTTATCCTCTTGTACAAGAAGATCCGTCCTTCACAGCCTAGGTGTCAAGATCCCAGCGCCTCAAGCGTCCTTGCTTGTAATCGGACGACCATCATCTATTTTCCGTTGCAATTGTACAATTTCAGCTCAAACCTTATCCTTTAGGAGGGAATTCGAATTTTGAATTCACTCTTTCCCCCCTAAACCGAACCCTATTCCTCCTCTATTTAAACCCCATCTTCTTCATTATTTTGGGGTTGGAAAAAAGTTAGGAAGAAAATTGGGAAAAGTTGGAAAAAGGGTTGGCATTTTTCTTAACCGAGATACAATAGATTAAGCCAAAGATAACTATAAAAATATCTAGAAATAAATTTAAGAAGAAATGGGAGGCAACTAGTTTCGGTCTGAGTGTCTTTCCCTTTTTTCGCTTGCCATCGTTTATTCGATTTCAAGATTCTGCCAAGATTTCTTGTTCATTGATTCGTGTCCGAGCTTTATGGTAGAAGTCACAGCTTCTTTGCTCATGCTATCTCAGTTTCACTGCCTCGAAAAAGGTAATACCTCTTCTCTCATCTACGCTTTATTTCGATTCTAATCATTATGGGCTGAACATATCTTTTGTTTGGGTTTTCGTCAGATTCTCGTGTTTACTTCTCTACTTTTGACTTCAATACTCTTGGCTGCGAGTTCGTTTTGGTTTGAATATGAGCTTCCCTATCTGCTTGCTTCGTTGTTTGGACTTCTCGCTGATCATCGTATTACTCATTTCATTTTCTTGATTAAATGTGTGAAATTGGATTTGTAACCATGTAAGCTTGGTTGGATTCTAGGTTCGTTCGTTTTGGATAGCCTTTGTGTTTATTTTGCTTCTAGTATGCTACATTAAGTGGTTAGTGGCATGTTGTCTCTCTTCCGTTGTTTGGTTGAAAATCTCTGGAACCATGAATGATGACTACCGATTTTGTTTCAATTCGAAGATGGAGGAGAACCTCCATGTTCTCATATCTTGTTATTAACCCAAACATATTCATATTTCCCTTGCGTGTTTAAGTTCTTTAAATAGATTTTTTCTGAATATATGTTAGCTTAAATTGCTTTCTTCTTTATCATAGTATTCCTATTTGTCATGTGAAATTGATTTTTGTATATGTGAGTTAAGATGGTAATAATTTTAAATAGGTACTGGTTTGATGATAGGTTTGTGTCTTTTAATGAATATGTTAAGTAAAAATTGTCATTCTCGTACCTATTTGTGATACATGTGAGCCTCATGCTTTCTTTAAAAAATTCCAACAGATCATGAGCATATAAGTATTAGTGTATGATTGTCCGTGTGTCTCGCATTCTTCCTCATTTCTCATCATGCTCTCGTGTTTATCATAGCATTATATGGTTTCTATATCTATTTTGATAACTACTGATTTGTCCATATGGTGAGCTTGTTTTATTTCTAGTTTATTTATTTAAGGTTGGTATAGCCTATGGTCTATTATCCTTGATATGCATATTTTGGGGTCATAGTTCTTCTTCAATTCTTGATGTGTGAAGATTTTTGCTTGCCATCTTTTCCGTTGAAAAATGCTCGAGATCTTTTTATTTAAGCTAATTGATAATTGAGTGTGTATCACCTTATCCTTTAGTCACATGTTAATTCTTATTTTTTGTTGTTTGTTGTATGTACTGCTCGAATGAGTCCACTTGATTGCCTTTTGCTCCCTTTGCATTTCGGTATTGGTCCATGGAGGCCCAATTCTATTTTATCCGAGTCTGCCTGTCACAAAACTCGAAGAATAGGTTCCCTAAAATTGATGTACAGGTCTCAGAGCGAAAAAAAAGAGGCTGGATATGCACGATATACAGCGATATACATGAGTTGTATACGTTGTATATCGCATAAAAAATGGGCTTAAAGAGCATTAAATTTTCAGCTTTTGTATTTTTGTAATTATTGGGCCAAAAATCCCATTTATCTTGATCATTATTGTGTTGGTCTAGGACAGGTACCAAGTGTTGGGCCAAAGGTCCCAAAAAGCATAAATCAAGCCCAAGTGTTGGTCCCGGCGGATACAAAACCAGACCTGGGCCTGAACCTTCTCTCCATCTTTATTTTATTTGTTTTCATATTTGTCTAATTGTTTATTTTCTAGTTAATTCTAACGTTTTTTCGTAACTTAATTCCTCAAAAGACAAAACAACCATATCTTTAAAATCAAACAAGTATTTTAGTTGGCTTTAAAATATCTAGTACTATTTTTATTCCATCACCCTTTCCCTTTAAAAAACAAGTTCAAGTCTTAAGTTGTTATTTCTTCAAACAAAGTATGCTTTTATTTTCAAATCATTTAGCCAAATAGTTAATTACCTGATAACCGCGTGTTAGCGGGTATTTCGGGTGCTTTAAATCCCTTCCCAAAATGCTAATAAGAACCCCGAACCCCCTTTAAATAGTTTTCATTAGATTTCTATTTTAGTCTTTTGAAAACAATAGTTTTCTTAATTTTACTCTAAAATTAAGTGGCGACTCTTAAAATCAATCTAAAAAATATTGTTTTTAAAATAAAACAGAATGGCCACTCTGCTGGGGACTTGAATGGGTTCTAACCTTAAGATTAACTTTTTGGCTATTTGTTTAAATTGCTTACTTGTTTCAATTCTTGTAAATTATAAATTGTGGCATTCATGGCATGACATATTCCGTCAAACGACACTTCTTTAATTTTCCACTTAAAGGATGATTATGCGGGTCGCAGTCATTTGTTAACCAAATTGTTCTCAGGGCACCCTGACAAATTTAGTTGGCTACTGGATAGTCAACAGTCGTTAATTGTCCCAGCTCAAGTAGTCTGCTTGGGTCACCTATCCACTATAAATAAATCCCACTCCTAGTCAAACTAGTGTAGAGCGAAATCAAAATCCGAAATTTAGCGAATTGGCCTAAGATGTCCCAACACCCAAGGCGTGTTGGGCCCATTAGAGAGACCACCTTGAGTTTAAAACGGCCCACAGCCTAAATAGACGATCATACTTATGTGTTTAAATTTGAAGGATGTATACTCTATTTGACAAACCACTATCTCTTGGGGTAGAGAGTTTAATAGTTTGTTCGAGTCGAAGAAGGATCAAGTTACTAGTCCATCCAAAGGCGTTGGCACTCGGAGGTGATAAGAAATCAAGAAAGAAGAGGGACCTCCCGTGGAAGCATAGTTTAAGATTGTACCCCTTTGTGGGACTGATTATTTTGTATCCTATTTCCCTTATTATGTATCCCCATTCAGTTTCTTCAAACTTGTATAAATTTGGGTTTTGGGGTAATGGAATGTTTCAAATGACGTATACATCCCTCAAATCGTTAGGCCTACCCTTGCCATAAAAGGGTCACATATTTGTTTAAAACGCGCAATAATTGCTTATGTGTTATAATTGTTTGTGTGAATATGTTGTTTTATTTGAAGTTGTTCTAGCCTACTCTTTTGGAAATTTTCTAGAAACCCCTAAGCACAAACATCAAGTCACTATCGAAATTGCATTCAAATACTCCTCGAGTCTTCAGTTTCCCAAAAAAAATCAAACTTTATTTTTCAAATATTACTCTCTCGTATCAGAAGAGATTCACCATCTCAAATTGAAGGAGATTCAAGGGTTGAACTACGTAGGACCTGAATTCTCCCTCGGAGATACGTAGGCAGCCCTTCAAGGCTCGGCCCCCATTTTGAGAAATTTTATTTTTTCCAACTCTTGCAAGGAGACTAGGGTTTCACATCAATCGAAAATCTGAAATATGACAATGAAAGATATAATCGACTTTGTCTCGATTCAAGTTGATGTTTCTAATTTACTAAGGTCAAAATCAAATAGATAAATTCCTATCTATTTAGTCATTTCTCTATATGTGTGGGCTAGTTTATCTTCAAATGAAGCAACTCTTATGTGCTTACAATAATGTGTGTAATATTTTGTATTATATATCATCAACACAGACTAACATATTTGCCTTTGAGTTGTTTTTCTTTGTCAGGTACTCAAAACTGATCTGTGTTGGGAAAATGGCTGAACATCCATACTTCACAAGGTCCAAAGATTCCTTCTCCGACCAATGTTTGTCAACAGGAAAAGAAAAAATGGTTAAAAATGTTGAAAACACTGATTTAACCGGAATTACTGTGAATAACCCTATTATTGTTGAACAGAACAAGCTGATTGCACAATTGTTCCAACAGATTGCTGAAATGAGGGCTGAAATGGATAAGACACGAGATTTGATTAATCTAGCTATCATTGCCAACACTCCTACTCCAGACAACAGAAGACCTCCACTCCATTTTCCTACTTCAGATCCAACTCCCGAGGATTTTTCAAACAATTCATCCCCCTCTACCAATCCAAAGCCTCCCATCATTGACCTAACCACCCCTAACCCACATCATGATAGCTCCTCACACCAAAAGTTACCTACTCCTAAAAATCCAAATACCAATTTCCAGAATTTTCCTCCGATCCATCAAATCCCTACTCAAATTGTCCAAAACCCACCTACCACACAACCCATACCTCTAAAAACCCGTATTTCATCTTTCAATATCGTCTGAATTGTACTCTCCCTTTACCCCATATTTTGAACCCGAACATTATAAAAAGAATGAGAATGAGTGGAAGGTCATTAAAGGAAAGGCTGAGCAAAGCATCAGAGAGGAAGTTATGAATGCAATGAAGGACGTTCAATACACCCCAGACATTATGGGGTTGAATTATGAAGATTTGTGTCGCCATCCACATTTGGAGCTTCCAGAAGGTTTTAAAGTACCAAAATTTGACATTTTTAGTGGAGTTGAAAATCCTTTGACTCATTTGAAGGCTTACTGTGATCAACTTATTGGAGTTGGGAAAGATGAAGCTTTGTTAATGCGACTCTTTAGTCAAAGTCTAAAAGGAGAAGCTTTGGAATGGTTTATATCTAAATAAATCAAGCAATGGCCAAGTTGGAACGCATCGGCTAAAGACTTCATTGAAAGGTTTGGTTATAGTGTAGAATTCATTCCTGATCGATACTCTTTGGAGAGAATCAAACAGAATTCTACTGAAAGCTATCGAGAGTATGCCTACCATTGGAGAAGAGAGGCTGCAAGGGTTAGGCCTCCCATGACTGAGAAATAAATTATTGAAGTCTTTGTGCGCATTCAAGAGCCGGAGTACTACAATAGGATGTTGCTTATTTTAGGAGGAAAGTTCAGTGAGATAATCAAAATTGGTGAAGCTATTGAAGACGGTCTCAAGATCGGAAAAATCATTCGAATGACTCCCCAAGATGAATGCTCATGACCATTGAGGAGGAAGAGGGAAGATGTCTCCTCTATCTCATTTGAATCAAGCCAAAAATCAAAGAGGCATGCCGGTCTCAATGTTCGAAAACCTTTACCATCCAAAACCTACCCTTTAGCTCCACAAAATCCTCACTCCATCCAACCAGATTACCAAGCTCCATCACCATATTATCCAGATTACCAAGCTCTATTGCCAAATTACCCAAATACTCAATCAAGTCACCAAGCTGCATTGCCAAATTACCCAAATGCCCTTCATAGCTACCAAGCTCCACAATACCAAAACTTCCAACCACCAGCACCTATTCGCCAAAATCCTCCCAGTTACCGCCAAGTACTTCCATCTTCATGAAATAATTATAATCTTTCTTGTCAGGAGTTTTTGAAGTAACCTTCTCGAGTCTTTACTCCTTTGGTTGAAGATCGAACCCAACTCTCTGAGAGATTGACAGTGGTTGGTCTGATACGAACAATTGATCCAAAAAATGTCAATGTCAATTCCAGACTTTACAGGCATGATCTTCATTGTGCTTACCATTTAGGAGGTGCTAGACATACCACTGAGGATTGTATCAACCTGAAGCATAAAATTCAGGACTTGATTGATCAAAGAATTGTCACTCTACAAGATGGCATTTCCAATGCCAATGGTAATTCACTGTTGAATCGTAGAGGATTTGTTATTAACATTATTGACCCAAAATTTCAAGCACATCCCCGTCAGAATACTCTGAATTATCATCAAATGCCTTCCCCTCAGCAAGGCAGTTATGATTTCCCTCGCCCACGTCTTGAGAAGAAACCTGCTCGAAAGTTTACTCCTCTTATTGAAAGTCGGACGAAGTTGTTTGAGCGATTGAGTGCGGTAGGTATTATTCATCCAGTCAAGCCTAAGCCAGTCGATACTAGCTCAAGATTTTACCAAGCCGATCAAAGATGTGCGTATCATTCCAACGGTGTTGGGCATGACACTGAAGACTATATTAATTTGAAGCACATGATCCAGGACTTGATTGACCAGAATGTGGTTGAGACCACTGTACCCAACATCAACAATAATCCTCTGCCGAACAATGGAGGTGCCACTATCAATATGATAGAGACGGAGGATGAGTGGTGCATGGTAAAAGTGATAGTTCTGGCTGGTATTGACAACCTTGGGAAGGTTATAGCTTCTCCGACCGTAAATAAGAAACTCAATTTTACGAGCATGACACCCCATCAAGTTTTTGATTTGGTGTCAAGAGAGGGTCAGAACAAGAAGGGGATTAACCATGTTCCACCAAAGTCTTTGCCACATTTGTGCCAGTCCTTTCTGGTAGAGGAATATGCCAATGATGACGATCTTGGAGAAGGAATTGTGGATCTTCTTGAAGAAGGTGATGTTGCGCCCCAGAAGATGATCGACACACCAGGCATACGAGACACCAAGACAATAGAGCAAGTTCTTAATTGTACTTCCACTCCGCTCTTTATTCCTTGCTCATCTCGATAGACAAAGATGAATCTTATGCTATTTCTAAAATCGGGGGTAGTCCGAATGAGGCCCGAAACCCACCTTTTGTGTTACTTTACCTAATTATGTTTTAATTTCCCTCGTAATGTTTTGAAAAAAGGTAAAATGGCTCATGGTCATAGCCAAAGTTCATATTTCCTTATTTTCAATGAAAGCCTCTTTTATTGCAAAAAATTATTTTGCTTGCTTTAATTTTTCTATCTAACGGTCTTTGTTTTTTATTTCTATAAAAATAATTTGTTAAACCTGTCAATATCATGTCATGTCACAAGCTAAATGAACAAAATGAGGGAGATGAAGATGAGTTTGAAGAGCATGATGAGGAGATCATGATATTCGAACACCTTGTCAAAGATTTGAAACAGTTCGAGAATCAGAATAAGTCGAATCTGGATGAGACAGAAACTGTAAATCTGGAAAAGGATGATTGTGTCAAAGAAGTTAGAATTAGGGTCCATCTGAGAGCAGATCCAAAAAGAGAACTGAATAGTTCACTTGGAAAATACATCAATGCATTTGTTGGATCACATGTCGTGGTTGAACATATACATTCATCTCAAGTTTCCAACCAACACAGATTCTATCAAGAGTTATGATATTTGAAGATTCAGAGTTTCTTTTATTTCTTTCCTTGTAATCACATCTTTTATCTGTAATCGTCTTATGTTCTGTAGTTAGAAAATTATTATTTGTAATGAACTACGTCTGACCTGAATTCTCAAGAATGTGATACGTAGGCGGCCTATGTTGGCTTCGGTCACCCCTTTATATATTTTCAATATTTCCTCTTTGTACTTGAACTACGTTCGACCTGAATTCTCGATAATAAGATACATAGGCGGCCTGTGTCGACCTCGATCGTTTCCCTATCAAATTTTCTTTTTCGTTAATCCTCGAGAGGGGAACTGCGTTTGACCTTATTCCTGCATCAACGGGATAGGTAGGCGCCACAACGGCTCGGTCATATCTCCCATAAGATTTCTATTTTTCTTTACAATAGAAACTGGGACAGAATTTTTTAGAGGGACTCAAAAATTCTCAAGAAGAGGATCTCTACAACAAGTCAAGACTAAAGATACATTAGGAGTTGCAACTGGGACATAATTTTTTAGAAGATCTCAAAAATTCTATGAAGTCATATATCAACAGTTCGAGATACCCCAAGACATCTAACTGGGACATAAATTTTTTAGGATGGCCTCAAAAATTCCTTCAAGCATCACTAGAAGTTTGTAGTAAATTTCGAATATTTCAAGCATATTAGAAGTTTAAAGTTAACATCAAATGATCTCCGCAATCATTAAAGTTCATGGTCAACTGCAGCAATCTCCGACACCTTTGGATTTTAGAGTCAACTGCAAAATCTATCAATTATAGCAGATCTTGGTAGGATCGTATCAGAAATCTCTCAAACTTTAAGGATCTTTAGAATTCTCCAAAACAAGCTCTTGGACACGTCAAAATTTTGGAACCAAGGGTGTTCAGTTATGCTTGACGTGGCATGATACTTGGCTATGACCCTTTTCAATTACAGCTCTTTGAAAACTTTCTTCTTAAAGATTTTATCTACATGTTTCAAATATTTTTGCATAAAATGTTTTGATTTGTCCATCGAGAAGCAAGAGATCAGAGTGATCAACTGAAGATAGCAAGCCAAGAAGCAATCGTTTGAAGAAGTCAACACAGATCAGTTTGTTTTAAAAAGTAACATTTTTTCTGTGGATGCAGGTCTATAAGTTTGCATCAAGATCATCATATGGAGAAGTCAAAAGGGCGAGGAGCTTTTCAAAATTGACAATTTTTCTGTAAATGCAAGAAAATCATTGAAATTTTTCAGAAGAAAAAGAAATAGTTCAAAATACGAGTAATTACACCTCGTTCAAACCTCCGGCAAAGCATGACATTAAGAACATTTGAGGAATATTCACAAATCGTGTTGATATCAGACGCAGTAATGTGAAACCCCTCAAAGGGACATTTCTACAGTATTATCAAATGAGATAATATCACCCACGAGAGCGACATCATCATCATTTTATCGATGGAATATCGACATGATCCCGCCAATGGATCATCAATGAAGAATCGTCATCCTATCAATGGAGCATCAACGTCATCATCCAGAGTGACATCAATATAATCCTACCAATGGATCATCAACGAAGAATCATTGCCCTGTCAATGGAGCATCAACATAATCCTACCAATGGATCATCAACGAAGAATCATCGTCCTATCAATGGTGCATCAACATAATCCTACCAATGGATCATCAACGAAGAATCATTTCCCTGTCAATGGAGCATCAACATAATCCTACCAATGAATCATCAACGAAGAATCATCGTCCTATCAATGGAGCATCAACATAATCCTACCAATGGATCATCAACAAAGAATCATTATCCAATCAATAGAGCATCAACATCACCCTACCAATGGGGCATCATCATCTTATCATGTAGCAGCATTATCCTACCAATGGATCATATTTCTATCAATGAAGTATCATCATCCACATCATATCAAGTCATTATCTACTACGTCAAAACTGATGGAGGCTGACGTCAGAACTTTTATAGAAAAGAACATATGTCGAATATGGTAAAACATATCACTTCTCTATTTAAATTATAGTTTCTGCTAACAAGTTTATTTCATTCTTTGTCGAGAGCATCCAAGAGGACGAATTCTCAAATCAAACCACAGGTGCGACGACATCAGAAAAGATGCAGCATAATGTGGAACTTTTCCTTAGCGCGAGCTGAAGAGCGATTCATCGAGCCATCCACCTAGTTACAGTTGGTTAACTATCAAGCCATCCACCTCATTACAGTTTGATATTTACCAAGAAATCCACTTCATTACAGTTGGAATATTATCGAACTTTCACCTCGTTACAATTGAACAATTATCGAGCATCCACCTCGTTACAGTTGGATAATTATCGAGCCATCCACCTCATTTCAGTCGGACTATTATCGAGTATCCACCTCGTTACAGTTGGACTATTATCGAGCCATCCACCTCGTTACAGTTGGACTATTATCGAGTCATTCACCTCGTTACAGTTGGACTATTATCGATTCATCCACCTCGTTACAGTTGGATAATTATTTAGCCATCTAGCTCGTTGCAGAGATCACCGAAGTTTGCCATGCAGAAAACAAGCAATGACATCTCCAAATCCTCAGCAAATCATAAGTTGTAATGGACATACTGTGTTCGAAAGCGGTATTCATTTTCTTTTACTCTCAATACTTCTTTATTTTCTCATCTAGTTAAAAAATATGTTTATGCTTATCCATTAAGATATACTCATTTTTGAATGATCTTTCTTTATTTTTTGACTCAAACCACTAGCTAAAGCGGCACTATGTCTACTAATTATTTACTTTGAGTGTGCAGACATATACTGAGCATACTTATGTGACATCTTTCACAACAAGAGTAACTGAAAAGCATCGTAAGAGATGCTACCACTGTTTTCAATTATAGTTTCTACTAACAAGTTTATTTCAATCTTTGTCGCATCCAAGAGGATAAACTCTCAAATCAAACCACAGGTGCAGACGACATCAATAAGGATGCAGCACAACGTGGAACTTTTTCTTAGCAGCGAACTGGGACATAATCCAAAGAGGAGTGCCAAACTCTTAGGACATGAGCTGAGGAGTAACTTCCACCATAATTAAACCACACCCCTATCAGAAGGCATGTGGGTTTTTCTTAGGTTTATCGGTTTTAGTTTTGCATCCGAAAATTTTTGGTTTCCACTGAAAGCGATTTTCCAATCCAAGTGACAATACACCAAGAGCTTTGGAAATTATGTCTGTGTGAGTTCTAATATATGGATGTGAAGCGCGCCACATTCATGGCTAAGAGGTTGCGAGCCTCCTTTTCATACTCGATTTATTTTGTCACACTTCCAGAACCGAAGGTTATCTTGCATAATAGATTTCCTTTACAACAGATCGAGTCGAACTACAAGTAGCCTGATTCCCTAAGTTGAGGGATATGTAGGTGGGATCAGTGTTGAAAACTCGGATGTATTCCAACATTCACTCTTAAAACTTATTCTCGAGCATTCCAGTCTGTTCATAATTCGATATCAGGATGACTTTTGAATTCTTTCAATATCATGCGTTAAATCAAGCGTATCGAACTACAAGTGGCCAGAATTCTCATATAGCCTGAGATATGTAGGAAACCCAATTTTGGGGTTCAGCCATATTTCTCAAAGTCCGTACCAAAAGCTTTTTTCTGAAGGATGAAGATGTGGTCGGTCAAAATTGGATTTGTCAATTTCATTTGCCTCGAATTTCTTTCATCAATCCAAGTCAAACGAGGGACAGTTGTAGACACCCAATTTTGGACCTCCACGATATGAATTAGTCATCGAGCTTCTTAAATTTCAAACGATTTGAAATAATTAGTTTTTATTAAGCTCAAAATATTTTTCAAGTTACTTTTAATTAATCTTATCATTTTTATAATTTATAAGTAATATATATGTTTTATGTAATTTTGTATATAATAAGTATATTTTATAAACATTTCAAAACTCATCTCAAAAAGATTTTAATGTTAGTAAGTATTTTATTAAATTAGTTTAGTTTAAAATTATGGTTATAATTTTGAATCATTAGTTTATATTTAAATTAATTATTTTATTTCGTTGAAATTAAGAAGCTCGTTAATTAATTTTAATTCATCTTATTAAAGTCCTAGCCTGATTCATTAGATCATCTCAATTTGGTTAAGTTTGTAATCCCAATTGGCGAATTACAATTCAATTTGGCCAAATTAATAATTCACTTAGCTATATCCAAAGACCAAAATGTTGGGCCTTTTTTATTTCCTTCAGCCCAAGTGCAATTTTTCAGCAGCCTTTTCCCACCCTTAATTCCTAACCCATCAGCCCACAATACAAACGATCCAACAATTCCATTCAACAATACATCAGCAGCAACAATACACCAAACAACCCAACGACTCCATTCTTTTCTTCTTCACGCATACCAGACGCAAAACAGAACCAGCAGCAGCAAAATCGTACTCCAGTCCAACAGCGACTCAGCCCAGTCTCGAGCGATCCTAGTAGCCCACTCGTTGCACGTGTCTGTCCTCGTCCTCACCTTTTCCTCTCTCTTTTATCCTCTCGTACAAGAAGATCCGTCTTTCACAGCCTAGGTGTCAAGATCTCAGCGCCTTAAGCGTCCTTGCTCGTAATCGGACGACCATCATCTATTTTTTGTTGCAATTGTACAATTTCACCTCCAACCTTATCCTTTAGGAGGGAATTCAAATTTCAAATTCACTATTTCCCCCCTAAATCGAACCCTATTCCTCCTCTACTTAAACCCCATCTTCTTCATTATTTGGGGGTTGGAAAAAAATTAGGAAGAAAATTGGGAAGAGTTGGAAAAAGGGTTGGCATTTTTCTTAACCGAGATACAATAGCTTAAGCAAAAGATAACTATAAAAATATCTAGAAATACATTTCAAAAGAAATGGGAGGCAACTAGTTTTTGTCTGAGTGTCTTTCCCTTTTTTGGCTTGCCATCGTTTATTCGATTTCAAGATTTTGCCAAGATTTCTTGTTCATTGATTCGTGTCCGAGCTTTGTGGTAGAAGTCATTGCTTCTTTGCTCGTGCTATCTCAGTTTCGCTGCCTCGAAAAAGGTAATACCTCTTCTCTTATCTACGTTTTATTTTGATTTTAATCATTATGGGTTGAACATGTCTTATGTTTGGGTTTTCGTCGGATGCTCATGTTTACTTCTCTACTTTCGACTTCAATACTCTTGGTTGCGAGTTCGTTTTGGTTTGAATATGAGCTTTCCCATCTGCGTGCTTCGTTGTTTGGACTTCTCGCTAATAATCGTATTACTTGTTTTATTGTCTTGATTAAATGTGTGAAATTGAATTTGTAACCATGTAAGCTTGGCTAGATTCTCGGTTCGTTCGTTTTGGATAGCCTTTGTGTTTATTTTGCTTCTAGTATGCTACATTAAGTGGTTAGTGGCATGCTGTCTCTCTTCCGTCATTTGGTTGAAAATCTCTGGAGCCATGAATGATGACTACCGGTTTTGTTTCAATTCGAAGATGGAAGAGAACCTCCCTGTTCTCATATCTTGTTATTAACCCGAACATATTCATATTTCCCTTGCGTGTTTAAGTTCTTTAAATCGATTTTTTCTGAATATATTTTAGCTTAAATTGCTTTCTTCTTTGTCATAGTATTCCTATTTGTCATGTGAAATTGATTATTGTATATGTGAGTAAGTTGGTAATAATTTTAAATAGGTACTGGTTTGATGATATGTTTGTTTCTTTTAATTAATATGTTAAGTAAAAATTGTCATTCTCGTACCTATTTGTGATACATGTGAGCCTCATGCTTTCTTTAAAAAATTCCAACAGATCATGAGCATATATGTATTAGTGTATGATTGTCCGTTTGTCTCGCATTCTTCCTCATTTTTCATCATGCTCTCATGTTTATCATAGCATTATATGGTTTTCATATCTATTTTGATAACTACTGATTTGTCCATATGGTGAGCTTGTTTTATTTCTAGTTTATTTATTTAAGGTTGGTATAGACTATGGTCTATTATCCTTGAGATGCATATTTTGGGGTCATAGTTCTTCTTCAATTCTTGATGTGTGAAGATTTTTGCTTGCCATCTTTTCCATTGAAAAATGCTCGAGATCTTTTTATTTAAGCTAATTGATAATTGAGTGTGTATCACCTTATCCTTTAGTCACTTGTTAATTCTTATTTTTTGTTGTTTGTTGTATATACTGCTCGAATGAGTCCACTTGATGGCCTTTTGCTCCCTTTGCATTTTGGTATTGGGCCATGGAGGCCCAATTCTATTTTATCTGAGTCAGCCCGCCACAAAACTTGAAGCATAGGTTCCCTAAAGTTGACGTACAGGTATCGGAGCGAAAAAAAGAGGCTAGATATGCACGATATACAGCGATATACATGAGTCGTATACATTGTATATCGCATCGAAAATGGGCTATAAGAGCCTTAAATTTTTAGCTTTTGTATTTTTGTAATTATTGGGCCAAAAGCCCATTTATCTTAATCATTATTGTGTTGGTCTAGGACAGGTACCAAGTGTTGGGCCAAAGGTCCCAAAAAGCAGAAATCAGTCCCAAGTGTTGGTCCGGGCGGACAGAAAACCAGACTTGGGCTTGAACCTTTTCTCCCTCTTTATTTTATTATTTTTCATATTTGCCTAATTGTTTATTTTCTAGTTAATTCTAAGGTTTTTCCGTAACTTAATTCCCCAAAAGACGAAACACCATATCTTTAAAATCAAACAAGTATTTTAGTTGGCTTTAAAATATCTAGTACTATTTTTATTCCATCACCCTTTCCCTTTAAAAAACAAGTTCAAGTCTTAAGTTGTTATTTCTTCAAACAAAGTATGCTTTTATTTTCAAATCGTTTAGCCAAATAGTTAATTACCGGATAACCGCATGTTAGCGGGCGTTTGGGTGCTTTAAATCCCTTCCCGAAATGCTAATAAGAACCCCGAACCCCATCTAAATAGTTTTCATTAGATTTCTGTTTTAGTCTTTTGAAAACAATAGTTTTCTTAATTTTACTCTAAAATTAAGTGACGACTCTTAAAATCAGTCTAAAAGATATTGTTTTTAAAATAAAAAAATTTGCACTACTAATATAAGTACATACATCATTAGTCGTAAAAGTTCCTGGGAAAAATTTAGTATCATCACATGATACAAAATAATGAGAAGATTACACATAAATCGACATGATTAAAAAAATGAATAATGAAAACATATATCTGAACACATACTTATAGATAAAATAATTTCATATGCATTGAACAAAAAAATTATACCTCATGAATGGTCAAACAAAGTGAAAAATATTGTCATAGAGAAAAGAAAAAGCATAGTGAAACTCTTCATGTTTTTTTCACTATTGAACTTTTGTATGCTATGAAAGTATGAATTGTCTATGTCATTTAGGATTCTTATTTGGGGGATGAAGGAAGATATGAAATTTTGATATTAATTAGTATAATCTTTATAAATCTGTAATTTTTAAATTACTTTATAAACGATATAAAATAATTTATGGTACTAGTTCGAATAAGCTAGTAAATATGTATCTTTAAATTACTGGTCATAAAATATTACTTGTCGTAAAATACAAATAAGCGTATGATATGTTGAAATAAAGCTAGTAAATCTATGTAATTAATTGTTAATAGAATACAAATGATATTATGCTGTTAGAGCCTATTTGGGATTCTGCTAAAAACTGCTTATTTCTAGAAACACTTTTTTTAAATGATTTTTTAAAAAAAATGCTTTAGAAAAAAAATTATTTGTGCTTGGCTAATTCATTTGAAAAATTCTTTTGATAAGAAAATTGTGTTTGACTAATCTTTTTTAAAAAAATTGCTTTTAAGAGTCAAATTATGAAAAAATGGTAAGTATCAAAGTACTTTTAATACTAAGATTATTTTATAGAGAGAAACTATTTTAAATATCTATTACAAATATTTTGATTAAAATTTTATTTTAATTAAATTAAAATTTACATATTCAATTTTTGAATCAATATTATACATAAATAAAAGTGACACCTCTGAATTCAGAAACCGAAAGACTCACTTATTAGCTACTAGTTGTTTTCTACGGATCCATTATACGGGTCGTAGATGCTTCTACAGACCATAGAGTGCATCCGTAGGATGTAGGTCAAGTTTTGGGAAATTTGAAGTCCTAATAACTTGATCAACCTTTGACCAGAACTGGTCGTGGGATGTTCTACAGACCTTAGATGGGTTCCATTGAAGCAATCAAGTCTTGGTGAAATTTTGGGGTAAAATTTGAGTTCTGCAGTTTGGGTATAAGGACCGTCGGAAGGTCTCATCGAATTTAGATGAATTGTTTGGCCCCAGTCACTCAAACTACGGTTGACCAGTATAGTTCGTAAGAATTCCTACAAGTTGTAGGTTGCAATCATAGGTCTTCCATACAGTTATTTTAAAGGGTATTTGGGTCTTTTTCTATAAAAACCTCGGAAGTTGGAAAGTCCAAAAGGAAGGAAAAATGCAGAAAAATTGACTATAGCAATTTTTTACAAGTCCAACCTACAAACCGTAGGAATTCCTATGGGTCGTAGGAAGGAAGTCGTAGAACAAAGTTGAGTTTTGGAAAATTAAGTTTCTGAATATTGGACCTACAACTTGATAAGATGAACTTTAGAGAGTTTGACGAGTCATAAGACTGACTCGTAGGATTGATTTAGAGATCCGATGTAGGAACTCAAGCCTATGAAAGGGTTTGATGGGTTAGCATTTGTTCTACAAACCGTATGAAGGTTCCTTAGAAAGGCTTCAGACTTTGTGATATTTTGGAGTGAAAGTTGAGTTGTACGGTTTAAGTCTACGGGCCTTAAGAAGTTTAAAGCCTATAGAAATGACTCATCAAAGTTGGATGAGATTTTATGCTCCAGTATTGATCTAGGGTTGACCAGTATGGTTCGTAGAAATTTCTTCGAGTCGTAGGTCATAGTTGTAGGAACCATCTGTCACTTATTTAAGGGTATTTGGGTCTTTTCCTATACTTCTAATTCACATACTATGTCGTTTGGACCCTAATTCTAAGTCTTATATCTACCCTTCACCCTTATAAATTTCTCCAACTCTTTAATTCCCTCAAATCCCGAAATCCTCTCCAAGGGTTTCTCCAAAATCCTATCTCTAGATTAATGAACAAGAAGCTAGGTTTTTCAAGTTCAAGTTTCTTTTGTTCATCAATTGCTTAGGGTTTTTAAGTTCAAGGTATTTAGGAAGTTCATCAATGGTTTCCATTCACCCATTGAGTTCCCAAAGTTTCTTCAATTCTCCAATTCAATTTCCCAAATTTGATTATGTTTTCATTTAATTCCTGAGTTCTATTTGTATGGATTCAACTAATTGATTATGATCTTATTTTGATGATTTAGAATCAATTACATTCTTTTCAACTAATCCCATGTCAACCCATGCATGATCTATAATTTTGACTATGAACCCTAAATTGCATGAATTAGAAGAAAATTAAAGGTCTTTAAGTCCTCTTTCCAATGCCACCAAGTTTGCCTCATTTTATTTTCGGAGTAAAAAATTATGACCGTTTTACATGAGACTGCCATACCAGAGTTTTTTGAGTCTATGAACGACAACCCCAGATGACCCCAACCGATGGGTTGTTGGATGAATGACGACCCATCCTATCAAGTGGTCGGTAGAGTACTGGAAATCAACTTTTGGGACCCAAATCCTACAGATCCAACTGACGGGCCATAAGTCCACTTACAGGCCATTGTTTGGACCCTTGAATGGAATTTTAAGCCTTAACAATTCAATATCAATTCCACGAATGGGATCTACGGTTCGTAGGTTGGACAATGAACCATAGATAGTCCCGTGGACAATATTTGACAATTTTTAAAGATGGGTAGTTCAGTCTTTTCCCACCCCCTCTAAGCCTAACCCAAAATGGTTTTACACCTAATTAAGGTTCTAAATAGTATCAATTGATGCCATTACTTTGATTAATGCTTCCAAGACTTAGAGCAAGGATTCAAGAGGAGAAAAGCTAGGGTTTTCTATCGTTCTTCAAATTTTGTCGATTTCGCCAAGAACTTTGTTCTTCCTGAGTTCATCCTCATGCCCTACATCTACTTTCTCTCAATAAAGAATAATCTAGGGTTACATCCTTAGTTTTGATAATTCTTGAGATGAGTTTGTTGTTGAATTATGAGTTGCTAATTTTGAGTTGCTATACATTGTCCATTGAGATTCTTGAGTTGATTATTCATGCCTATTTTTCAGCATGAACCCTATTATTTGAGTATTCATTGAGTTGCTAATGAGAATTTTTTTTGTAACACCTTGAACTTCAGTTAGTTTTCATGATTTGGGTCAACTTTAAACGACAATATCTTTTAGCACATAAAGAGTTAGGTGGCACATGAGGTATCAAACTTAAGATCTTTGATTGCTCTTTCCAACACCATCAAGTTTGCTAAATTTCGATCTTCGAGTAAAAAGTTACGACCATTTGAGTGAAGTCTCTCTAGTTAAGATTTTTCATCCGTTTTAGGAAAGGGTATTTTGATCTTTTCCTTTTCCCCAAATGTCTTTGCACGTTTTTCCTGACCTAATTAAGGGCTTATCAGATATTAAATTTCCCTTTTACGTTCAAAACACTTAGAATTTTAGAGCCAAGCTGCAAGAAGAGCAAAAGAGGGTTTTCAAGTGTTCATTCAAGGGTTGAGGATTTTCTCCAAGAACAATTGTTCTTCTTCTTTGAGAGACTGACCTGAAACAGGCCTAAAGTCCCCTGCTGCCTCTGCTCTCGTTTGGGCCCCGGGAATCCCTACGGCCTTTATGCTACTACTATTGTGATGTGAGCGGTTAAAATTGGTTGAATCTTTCTCAATCATCATGTTCTATCAAACCCGCTTCTTCAATCCTGGTGTGAACCAAAGATCCTCCGCTTCCCACCACCTTCAATGGCCTGAGCCAATCTACCAGTCACTAATGGAACTCCATGGTAGGCCCCTAATAAGCTAGAGAAAGGGGGTCCTACTTATTTTTCAAATAAATCAAGGGATTCATTAGCAAACCTGGTATTATTAGAATCAAATGGGTATAAAACCCTTTGAGACCAAAGAATACCAGGGGAAAAGAACCCATCTTGAATGGAATGAATTTTATTCACATTAAAGATGAACACTGCTATCTCATGCTTTAAGTTCACAAAGATATTGTGTTCTTTAACATATTTAGCGGTTGCTCCGTCTACAACATCATCCACCGAATATTGAAACCGGCGGACAAAGTTGTCGAGTAATGGAGTACTTTTCCAGGTAGGTTTCCACTTCATACCCTTTTCAAGAGGTATGGATTGGAGATGTGGAAGATACATTGGTCAAAGCTTCTTTCAAGAAGTTTTCATTTCTCCAAGAACTTCACGGACACTATCAATATCTGAGTGAGGAGTCGTAAAGGTATGTGAGGTTTCTCATAGTGATGGATTTGTTCGTCCTCATGCCAATCATGAAATTCCTTCACTAAATTGTCTATGAATTTATTTATGTAAATATTCTTGAAGAGTTCTTATGTTGTAGCACCTTTCTTTAACAATGGAGGTTTTTGAGTTCTTGAGGTGAGGTGAGGTTCATGCGAATGAGTAGTGTTTCTTGATAGAATCTGAGAGAGACTTCAATGAGTTTGTGTTGGGTTTATGAATCAAAGAGAGTTTGGAAGAAATCAATCGATTCTAGATGAGTTATGACCCAAAATTGAACAAGAAAATTTGTTGGATTTCTGGGTCTGGGCTGGGGCAACACGACACCATAGCGCTAGGAGGGCTGGTGCCCTGTGCCTGCAGTACGCCCAATAGTACTTCCAATACTTTTGGGGTTGGCGTGACGCACCACCGATGCGCCAACTCACCTGGCCTTTTACTTCTCTGTTCTTTGTCCCGTATGTGTTCCTTTGGATTGTGTCTTCGTTCTCTTCTTAATATGAACTCTTAAGTCTTCATTAATCCTAGAGAAAGTCTACATGTCCCACTCACATGTCTTCATTTACATTCCAAATTAACGTAAGATAAGAGGAAAGTTTAAAGGTTCTATTTCGTAAAAACTTAAGAACTTCAAATGTTATTTATATATATGTATATGTACCCTATGTTGATTATTCGACTTGAAAGACAAGTTTAAGCATGTTTTGAGAATGTAAAAATATCCAATGTTTTTAAAAGTATTCCAATCAAGTAGAATTATATTCTTGTAATGGGTGAATTTAGCATAAAGTTATATAAAGTATTTTGGGAGTAGTATCGAGCACCGAACTGGGTCACAATATTTTATGATTCAAAAGTCTCATAAAACTACGTAGCCAGCGTAGAATAGGATATCATTGATTTATCATGCGATTCCCCACTGCCTCTAAGAAGGCTAATTAGATGGATCCATAGTCACGATATCATCCTATACCCCGACAAAGTATAGGATGGCCCTTGCAATGTGGATGAAATGTTGTATCATTACTAGACTCATGGTAATGGTTGTCGGTTAGAGAAAGTCCTCACAAAGTAAAGTATATTATTTTCATGTTGCTTTCATTGTATATCTTATTGTAAAGCTTAAATAGTTTTCATTTCATATTCATGTATTGATCAGTGATGTTGCTTCAGTCATTCAAGCCAGTAGGTTGTTTACTATAACCTTATCACTTACCAGTACATTCAATGTAGTGATGTCATTTGACTTGCATCGTTTTATGATGCAGACACAGGTACTCATGGTCATCAACGTGCACTTCGTTGAGATCACTTCTCACTTGCAAAAAGTGTTTGGTGAGGCATCCTTGCTTTCGGAAGACTCCAATTTTATTTCAATTTTAATAATAGTTTCGTGGGTCTTGTCCCGACATCTATCTTGAATTGTTAGAGGCTTCATAGACAGACATAATTAGATGCTTCCATTATTTTCTTAGGATGTTTTATTTAACGTATGACTCACGTTAAGTATTTGCAAGACAGTAATTTAAGACTTTTCTTGAATGTCTAAGTGTTCGCCTATTTTAATCTTTCGTGTATTGTTTAGTGTCATGTAAGTCATGTAGCCAGGCCAAGGGTTTGTTTGGGGATCAAAAATGGTTCTTGAGTGCCATTCACGTCTAGGGTGTTGGCTCGCAGCGTGAAAACTTTGTATTAGAGCATAAAGTTAAAGATTCCTATGGTGTCTATGAAGTTGTGTTGTAGAGTCCCTTTTATCGGTGTGAAGCGTGCCATATCTATAATTAGGAGGCTATAACATTTACAAAACACTTCACTCTTTTCTACTCCTTTTCGTGCGATAGAGTTCAAATCTATGAAAGTTTCTTCTAATTAATGCTTAGGTGTATCTTTTAGATTATGCTTCCACAAAGAGTTATTTGAGGATGTCCTGCTAAGAGGAATGTTAATCCTCAAGATCAAGAGGTTCCCAATGCACCAGAAGTGCAATTATCTTAGGGAGATGTGACCAATGTTGAATTCAGGAACACGATTCAGATGTTGACTCAAGTTGTAACAACACAGGTTGGTCGCTAAAGAACCGGACATCAGGATGGAAATGATGCATCCAGAGTTAGAGAATTTCTCCGAATGAGTCCCTGGGAGTTCACTAGGTCAAAGCTCAATAAGGATCCAGAAAACTTTATGGATGATCTTCAGAAGGTGTTTGAGGTCATGCATGTTATTGATGTAGAACGTGTGGAGTTGGCTTCTTACCAGCTCAAGGGCATTGCTAGGATATGGTTTGATCAGTGGAAAAAGAACAGGGTCGAGGGGGGATCACAGTTGACTTGGGGTGTGTTTGAAGATGCCTTCTTAGGGCGCCTCTTTCCCCACGAGCTAATGGAATAAAAGAAAAGAGAATTTCTGAATCTGAAACAGGATTATATGAGTGTGTAAGAGTACAGCCTCAAGTTCACTCAACTGTCTCACTATGGTCCGGAGATGGATGAACTTGTTCATGTCTAGACTATCCCGCTTATCGTAAGGAATGTAAGGCAACTATGTTGATAGGAGACATGGACATAGTCATGCTTATGATTCATGTGCAGCAGTTTGAGAAAGACAAGTTAAAGGACAGGGAAGAGTTTAGTTGCAAGAGGGCTAAGACAAGAAGTCATGAGTCCGAGCCAACAGAAAATCGGGAACATGAACCGATCATTCTTTTAGCAGAGGTCATCTGGACTTGTTTCATCGTCAGCTAGTGCACCTACACAAAGGGGCATAAATGATTATAGAAACCAGAATTCTCAGAATTTCAGAGTTCAAGGTTCTCAGTCGCATGACAGTGTAGCATAAGGGTTTACTCGCAACCCACTCTGCGGTAAGTGTGGTAAGCTCCATCCTGGAGAATGTCGTATTGGTACTGATCTTTGCTACAAGTGTGGAAGGACAGGTCACTTTTCTAAGTAATTCCTTAAGAATAGGCAGGGTAATGGGGGCAATAAAGCTCAATCTTCTTCAGTAGCCCCAGAAGATAGAAATATCCAGAGAGGAGTTGCTTTAGGAACAAGCGGGGTACAAACCGCCCATATGCTATAGCTAGTCTCCAGGGTCAGGATAACTCACCCGATGTTGTCACGGGTATGCTCAAAGTCTTTACTTTTGATTTTTATGCATTACTTGATCCTGGTGCAAGTTTGTCTTTTGTGACTCCCTATGTAGCCATGAAGTTTGCCATTTCCCCCGAATGACTTCTTGAGCCTTTCAGTGTTTATGCACTAGTTGGTGATTCTATTCTAGCAGAAATAGTCTATTGTGATTGTACCATCTTTGTCAATCACAAAGACATCATGGCTGACTTAGTTTAGCTAGATATGGCGGATTTTGATGTTATTCTAGGTATGGACTGGCTTCATTCTTGTTATGCCTCAATTGATTGTAGAACTCGGGTAGTCAAATTTCAGTTCCCTAATAAGCCAGTTTTAGAGTGGAAGAGTAGTTCAGCAGTGCCTAAGGGTCATTTTATTTCATACATTAAGGCCAGAAAGTTAGTCTCTAAGGGGTGCATCTATCACTTAGTCCGAGGTAATAACTATAGTGTTGAGACACCGCATATTCAGTCAGTTCCAGTTGTGAGTGGGTTTCCTGTGATTTTTCCAGATGATCTTCTCGGAGTTCCTCCTGTGAGAGAAACAGACTTCAGAATAGACATTCTTCCAGATACTCAACTGATGATTACCATGACCAATGACACTAACCTACGGTATGAGTGTCTACGATCGTCGATAATATAGTAATCCAACCAAAGGTTGGGGTCGTGTCCCAAGGGAGTGGTTTTGAGAATTAATAGAAAAATAAAATTAAGTTCTAATTAGTCTTAGCTAAAAACATTAACGATTAAAAATATTGTAAATTAAAGGGGGACACAAAAGTGTCAAATATCAATTTGGGGGTTTTGTCACAAGTATAGCAAAAACAACAAATATAACAAGAAAATCAAGTATGGGGAAGAGTTCTTGGGGTATGACTGCAATACAAGTTGAGATAAGTAGTTAGGTATATGATTCTAATTAGGAAATTTGTAAGATAATAGTGACTAGGCTAAGCTTTAAATGGAAATAAGTTCCCTCTCGGGTAACTTACCCCGTTTCAAATGTGTTCCTCTCGGACACCCATTTGCCGCATGAAGACCAGCCTACGCCTTACCCCACTCACTCTCTCGAGCTAAGTGTTAGGATATGGGACTAGGGCTCACCCTCTCGGGCTGAACCTCATGTCG
>JAJOOR010011508.1:0-44808 GCA_036250505.1 Solanum acaule
CCCTTAGTCCCTATTTCCCGTTAATTAATGTTGAATGTACTTCCGCGACCGATGAAGTGTGATGACAAGTTTGAGAGGCTTGTTTGGGGTTCCTTCGGGTTTCTCATTCGCCATGTCACGTCTAGGCCCTAGGCTTGGGTCGTGACAAATATGAAGGATTTGGTTGGAGTAAATGTTTTGTTCAACTACTCGGTCAATGTCTGCAGATGTGAGTAAACCACCTGTCTTATCACTTTTCTCTTTGAAAGGAGAAGCTTTGATCACTGTTCCTGCAATAGGAATGTTAATTCCTTCTAGAGGAGGAGTGGTAGATTCAACAACTTTTTTAGAAGTAGTATACCATTTGTTAATGATAACTTGTAATGACTCAGCACAATTTTCAATCCTGCCAATCATTTCAAACCATGTGAAGAATTCTATTTCACAACCGATCCTTTTCATATCAGTCATCCATAAATCTCTAAAGGATTTTTTGTGATTAAGAGTATAGGTAGCAACATACCATTTTCTCTTTACTTGATTGTTAGGATGAATCCATTGTTCATGCATGATGTCTGGATTGGGCTCAAAGGTTTTACCTGTCTTAAGCATTCCAAGCCAAGCTGGTTTCTCCTTTGGAGGCTCTATTTCACGTGCAGTAGGGCTTCCTAGAATATCTTGGTAAAATACTTTGGGTACGTTACCTGAAAAGTCTATCCCTGGGACTTTACCTTTGTTGTTGTCAGCAATAGAAATAATTTCATCATCATCTGCTTCCTCATGGGTTTTTGAAGAAGAAGGTGGCCTGGGAACGGGTCTAGAGGGACACGAAGTAGAAGGGGACCAGGATGACCTTCGTTTCGAGGAAGATCTCTTTGCAGGATTGTCTAAGAATTTGAGTTCTATAGATCCATCGAGAAACTGAATGACTATTTCAATCTGAGAGCTTTCAAAATGAGACGCAAAAGGTTGAGTTATATTCTCAAAATGCCAATCATTGCTGGAGAGTATATCTTTCCATTGAAGAAGTCGAGGAACAAAGATAGAACTATGTTCTTGGTTGGCTTCCATAAGCATAGTCTCACCTTTTATGCTCTCATTAGGAGCTTTAGGAGCAAGATAGGTTTTCATAAGACGATAATAGACTCGGTAAATAATAGCTATTTCACGAGTATTGATTTTGCTGTTCAAGTTTTTGGTTTTGACATTGAGTGTCAAAGAATCCATGACATTAGAATCATTAATGTCGACAGAGAAGTTAGGATAACAATTAAAGTAAACTGGCCCAACAGCAAGATTACTCTGCAAAACTCCAAACATAGAATCATCAAAATCAGAAACCTGTCATCTCTAAGGATGACACAAACAGGAATATCAAGACCTTTTCTAAAAAAAGGCTTAACAGCAACTTGCACTAAAACAATATGCAAATAGTTGTAATCAGTTTTATAACGATTTATATCATTATCTTTAAGAAGGCGAATAATTTCTAAGGAATTATTAATTGCAATAGTGGACTCACAAGTCTTAATATTACGACTAGTAAGATAACTAAAATTACCTAAGTGATAAATCTTTTTGAAAGGTTCTTCTGGTATACTCCAGTTTTGTAAATCATTTTTTAACTTAGCAATCTTAGTAGATTGTGAAGATAAGTTTATACTATTTAAAATATTTTTGTTATTTTCCATATGATTTAAAATACTGTCTAATGGACTTACAGAACAAAATTATACTAATAAGTATAATAACAGTAAACAACATGCTAGCAGGTATATAGAAGTTATTAAAATACATATCAAAGATCCAAATAGAGACCAAGCATGAGGCCCCTGAAGCCTGAATCATCTCAGAAGAACCAACAAATGGCTAGACCATTTGATATCCCAACCACAGGATTATTTCACCTCAGACCAGCGGTCTATCTCCTCTCTTTGCAGATAAAGTAAGTACAAAGATCCAAGATTTTGGTTTTATCTTGAGCTTTGCACGAATATTAAGCTCAAACATCAGCTCAAGAAAGAGTAGTCTTCTTCTAGAAAGGAACTTGGAAGTTTCTATAGAGATTTTGGTTTTATCAGTCCACTTGATAAGATCAAGAAAGAGAAAAGGAAAAATCTCATAGGCAAAAATCTCGAAGAAGAGATGATTCTACCACACCAAAGAAAAAGAAGTCTAGGTCCAAAAGGCGTAATGATGCCAAAGTAGATGTATGTTGGACTTGTGGCAAAACTGGACATAAAGCAAATGAATGTCGTTCCAAGAACAAAAAGAAGAAAATCAATCTTCTTAATATAGATGAAGAAACCAAAGGTAAGCTCTATACTATTCTTGATGAACCCATTTCAGAATCCTCAGGTACATCTGATGAATACAGTGAGCCAATCAGGAAGAGATTGTATCCATACTGAAGAATTATGTACTTGTGACAGTACATCTGCTATATGAGTACTTTCTGATCATCTAAAGAAGCTTGCTTCGATGTTATACAACATATTAAAGATGATGAGGCTAGGAATCTTTTTCTCCTAGAACTGAAAAATCTTCTTCTCAATATGACAAACCTAAACCTCGTTCGATAATTGAACCATTTAGCATGAAGAAAATCATGAATCGCTCAAATAATCATTCTGAACCTTTCATTTCAGATCTTCGTCATGAGGTCTCTAGTCTCAAAGAAGAAATTAGAAATATCAAATCTCGACTTTGCATCATTGAGACTAACATCCTCACTAATCAAGTTTCTAAAAAAACTACTTTCCATGACCTTGAGTCTAACCATATACCTCAGAGTCATCATATACCTGTAAAAGTAGTTGTTAGTAGACATTTTGTTATTAACTAAATTCCTTTGCTTGACAGTGGTGCAGATAGGAACTGCATTGTAAAAGGTATTGTTCCAACTAAGTATTTGCAAAAAACTACTTCAAAATTATACTCCGCTACAGAAGAACTTTTGAAAATAAATTATAAGCTTTCTAAAGCTCATATTTGCAATAATGGCATTTGTTTAACAAATGATTTTGTTATTACTGAAGATATCAATGAAGATATTATACTTGAAATACCTTTTATCACTCAGATAAAACCTTATTTTACTGATTTAGACGGTATTAATACTACTATTCTTGGAAAAGATCTTCATTTTCCTTTTGTCAAAAGTCTCTCACAAGATGAATGTAATTTTGTTAGATAAAACACCGTTTTCCGTATAAATAACCTATCACAACATATCACCTTTCTGAAGGAAGAAATTCGTGTTAAGAAAATCGAACAGATTTAAAAAACCCCGGAGATGGTTACTAGGATAGACAATCTTCGTAAAAAATTTGAAGTAGATATATGTTCTGATTTTCCAAATGCTTTTTAGGAACGTAAAAAACATATTGTGGATTTACCATACATTGAATGATTTAATGAACATTCTATTACCACTAAGGCAAGGCCTATCCAAATGAATCACGAAATGATGGAATTTTGTAAGAAAGAGATCGACACTCTTTTAAAAAATAAGATTATTAGAATCTCTAAATCACCTTGGAGTTGTTTTGCTTTCTTCGTTAATAAAAATGCGGAGAAAGAAAGAGGAGCACCAAGACTAGTAATCAATTATAAACCTTTAAACTCCGTTTTAAAATGGATCGGGTATCCCATACCTAACAAACGAGAACTTTTGAAAAGGACTTTTAAAGCTAATATTTATAGCAAATTTGATATGAAATCAGGTTATTGGCAAATTCAGATTTCAGAAAAAGATAAGTATAAAACTTCTTTCAATGTCCCATTTGGACAATATGAATGGAATGTAATGCCTTTTGGGCTCAAGAACGCCCCTTCTGAATTTCAAATATCATGAATTCCATATTCTATAATTACTCTTATAAGTCAATTGTTTATATTGATGATGTGCTAATCTTTTCAGAGAACATTGATTCTCATTTTAAACATCTCAACACTTTCTTCAAGATTGTTAAGAATAATGGTTTAGTTGTCAGTGCCAAGAAAATGGTGCTTTTTCAAACTACTATCAGGTTTTTAGGTCATGACCTTTAGCAGGGAACTTGTGAACCTATTTGCAGGAGCATAGATTTCTCCTCTAAATTTCCTAATGAGATTCCTGACAAAACTCAACTCCAAAGGTTTTTAGGAAGTTTAAATTATGTAGCTAGTTTCATTCCAAAAGTAAGACAGGTTTGTGAACCTCTTTATAAAAGACTTAGTAAAAATCCAGTTACTTGGAGTATTGAACAAACTAAGGCTGTCATCCAAGTCAAAGCTCTTGTACAAACAATTCCATGTCTAGGAATCCCTAACCAGATGCCTTTATGATTGTTGAGACTGACGCGTCTGATGCAGGTTATGGAGGAATTCTTAAACAAAAAGTAGATCTTTAATCTACAGAGCAACTAGTTCGTTTTACATCAGGAATCTGGAATTCCGCACAAAAGAACTATTCTACTGTAAAAAAAGAAGTTTTATCTGTAGTACTTTGTATCACAAAATTCCAAGATGATCTTGTTAAAAAACAATTTTTACTCAGAGTAGATTGCAAATCTACTAAAGAAATATTACAGAAAGATGTCAAAAATCTTGTTTCAAAACAAATCTTTGCTAGATGGCAAGCTCTACTATCTAGCTTTGTTTTTGAAACAAATTTTATCAAAGGGGAAAATAATTCTCTCCCAAATTTCTTAACAAGAAAATTTTTACAGGGAAACAATGAGACCAAGCATGAGGCCCCTGAAGCCTGAATCATCTCAGAAGAACCAACAAATAGCTAGACCATTTGATATCCCAACTACATGATTATTTCACCTCAGACCAACTGTCCCACAAAGGGCAAACATCATTACTGATAAAGGATTCCAGAACAGATATACTGCCTTGGCAGATTATTCAAAACTGGAAGCAAAACCTCCAACTCCTACTAAATTAATCAATCAGAAGATTGACCAAGGATCAACCTCCTCTTTGGTCCAAACCAAAGAGAGTTACACAATGAAGGTCCCTGAGACTTTCGCATAAGTAGTAAAACCAATAGCAGCAAAGAAGTTTGATGCAATTCCAATAACAGAAAAGTTTGAATTTATAACAAAACAAGATCTACCAATCATGGCCATTGACAAACAGTACGAAGGAGCTCCTATTGCTAGTCTTATCAAGCCAGTTTATTTAAAAAACAACTTCGTGGATACAAATAATGCTTTTAAAACTCAAAGGTATTTTGAAGAAATTCTAGTAGACACAGAGTCTATTATTATTGAACACACTATGAGTGACAGGGATCCGGAATATATCAGCTATTCTAGATTCACAATCAAGAGGGTTTTATCTCCATTAGAATGGTACGCAGATCACCTCTTTACCCCTATTACACTTTCAATGCCTCATAAGCCTCAAACTTATAATTGGCATGATTATAAAAATGCACGGTTCAACTTTATGTATATCAGACCAGGACACACTTGGTTCATCAAATATTGTCCAGACATGGTAAAGGCCACAATTCCCAGATGGTTCTACGAATGGTGGAACTATTTTGAAGGAAATAAGAATATCCTTCCCCAACAGTTTCTCAGCAGGTTTGAAGAATTTCAAACCAAGGAAGAAATCTCTACACAACCAAAACACATTAAAATATGCAAATAATTTATAAAGAAAAGAATTTCTTATATTTTATCATGGAATTTTGCTAAGACAAATTCAGCTAGGATTAAGTATCTATCGAAAGAAATCAAAATCCGAGAATGGGTTCCAAAAGTTATATCTAAATCACCAGTTAAAGTATTGCCAAGGGCAGCCACATCATCACCATCAAAGAATGTATTAAAAGAGAAATCGAAGAAAGCTCTTGAAAAAATGGACGATGACCAGACTACCGAAGAAGACATCATGCTCCTCCTAGAAGAAGTCACATTGGAAAATGACAATGGAGACATGCTAGAACCCAGTGAGATAGCGACAACTTATCTTGACTCCTATTAAGAACAAGAGAATGACTTTTGAGAAGAGTAGAGGTGCAAAGCATCGGAATTACTTTTCCCAAAAGGCAACTTACTGTTTCTAAAAGGAATCTTGAAAAGAAGTCTCTTATTGAAAGACGACATACCACCTACCTTCTTTTAAAAAAAGACCATTATCTATCTACTTTCGATTCCTTTATAAAAGAAGTAGGACCCCTTATTAAGTGTCGGTAGAATCTTAACCGTCCACTTGTAAGCCTAAGTAAAAAGGCACCCCCCTCTCCTTCTATATAAGAAGTTTGAAGTCTAGAGTTAGAGGCATCAGAAAATTACACATTATTCTAAAATCCTCTCTTTGTATTCCTTTAGATTCCTCTCTTTATTTTCGTTCTTGTGAAGTTATGTTTGGTGCATTGCAATAAACTTCAGTTGTTTGTAAGCTCTCTCTCTTTTAAGACCTCAGATCTGGCTATCATCAGCTAAGAGTAAGAGAGGGTGATATTCCAAAGATTGCATTCAGGACTCGCTATGGTCATTATGAGTTTCTAGTAATGTCTTTTGGTTTGACTAATGCTCGTACAGTGTTCATGGACCATATGAATAGAGTATTTAAGCCATATCTTGATATGTTTGTTATAGTGTTTATCAGTGACATTCTAAATTATTCGAGGAATGCGGAGAATCGGGCTAGTCATCACAGAGTAGTTCTTCAAACTCATAGAGATAGAGAGTTGTACTCTAAATTTTCCAAGTGCGAATTTTGGCTTGAGTCAGTGCCGTTCTTAGGCCACCTAGTTTCTAGTGATGGAATTCGAGTTAACACTGAGAAGATTGAGAAAGTGAAGAACTGGCCTAGACCCACATTTCCAAAAGATATTAGCTATTTATTAGGATTGGCTGGTTATTATAGAGGGTTTGTTGAAGGGTTTTCATCTATTTCATCCCCTTTGAAAAAGTTGACTCACAAGACAACAAACTTCAATGGTCTGATGCTTGAAAGAAGAGCTTTCAACAATTGAAAATTAGGTTGACTATTGCACCAGTATTGACCTTACCAGATGGTACGCAAGGTTTTGTTATGTATTATTATGGTTCTAGAATTGGAACGGGTTGTGTATTGACACATAATGGCAAAATTATAGCTTATGCCTCCAGACAACTTAAGATTCACAAGAGGAATTACCCAACCCATGGTCTAGAGTTGGCGGCTGTAGTGTTTTCTTTTAAAACATGGCATCACTATCTCTATGGTGTTCATGTTGATATGTTCACCGACCACAAGAGTCTTCAGTATGTATTCAGTCAGAAATAACTTAATCTCATACAGAGGAGGTGGTTGGAGTTACTCAAGGATTTTGACATGAGTATTCTCTATCACCCAAGTAAGGCTAATGTTATTGTTGATTCTTTGGCCAGGTTATCTATGGGTAGCACTTCCCATGTTGAGGAAGACAAGAAAGAGTTAGCCAAATATGTGCACAAACTTGCATGATTAGGAGTCCGGTATATGGATTCCAATGAAGGAGGAATAGTGGTGATGAATGGGGTTGAATCATCACTAGTTTCTGAAGTGAAAGAGAAACAAGATAAAGACCCTAGTTTGCTTGAATTGAAGTCAAATTTTCATAAGCAAAAAGTGATGGCTCTTAAAGAAGGAGGAGATGGTGTATTTAGTTATCAAGTTAGATTGTGTGTGTCAAAGGTGGATGAACATCAAGGGAGGATCATTGAGAAATTTAATAGCTCCAGATACTCTATCCATTAGGGCTCCACAAAGATGTACTGTCACTTAAGGGGATTCTATTGGTGGAGTAGTATGAAGAGGTGTATTGCACAGTTCGTTGCTAAGTGCTTGAATTGCCAATAAGTTAAGGTAGAGCACCAGAGGCCTGGTGGTATGACTCAGAACATAGAACTTCTGGAATGGAAGTGGGAGATGATCAATATAGATTTTATTATTGGGTTATCGCGATCTTGCAGGCATCATGATTCGATTTGGGTGACGGTAGATCGAATGACTAAAGATTCCCATTTCTTACCAGTAAAAAGTACCTTTTAAAAGAGAATATTATGCTAAGTTATATATTCAAGAGATAGTCAGACTTCATGGAGATCAAGTGTCCATCATTTCAAAATATCTAGCATCCGGATGGCTTCTTATGAGGCTCTTTATGGGAGAAGATGTACATATCCTATTGTATGGTTTGAAGTTGGTGAAGCTGGGTTGATAGGACCAGATTTGGTTCATGAAGCTATGGAGAAAGTGAAGATCATTCAAGAAAGGTTGAAAACAACGCAAAGTCATCAGAAATCCTATATCGATGTTAGGAGAAGATACTTGGAGTTTGAGGTGGATGATTGGCTTCATTTGAAGGTTTCACCCATGAAGGGTGTTATGAGGTTTGGCAAGAAGGGGAAGCTTAGTCCCCTGTATATTGGTTCTTACAGGATATCCAAGAGGATTGGCAATATAGCCTATGAGTTGGAGGTACTGCCAGAGTTAGCAGCAATCCATTCAGTATTCCACATTTTAATGTCGAAGAAGTGCATGGGTGATCCTTAAGTTATTATACCCTGAAAATATCCTTCACTAAAAATATTGGTATTAAGTATAACCTATCTTTTGAGGAGATGCCCGTTCAGATTCTGGATCATCAGGTTCACAGGTTGAGAACCAAGGAGGTAGTATCGGTCAAGGTCTTATGGAGGAATCAGTTTATTAAGGAAGCTAGTTCGGAGGCTGAGGATAATATGAAGAAGAGATGCCCACATCTCTTTGTTTACGGAGAAGCTTCAAAATAAGGTACTAATTATTTTCTTGGTACTTATTAAGTTGAAAGGTTGTGTTAAATTGAATATTGAGTGTTTGAGTTGGATGATAAATGTTACCACCCTTAGTCTACTTAGAGTAATCTCATTCGAGGATGAATGTTTCCAACGGGGAGATATTGTAATAATCTGCCTTAGAAAGAGCTAAATTTAGAAAGGACTAATTTGGAAAGAGCTAATTTGAGATTTATTCAAGTTAAGCTTAAGTTGTGATTTTGGGGTCAACTTCAAACGGCCATAACTTTACGTACATGATGAGTTATGTGGCTTATAAGTTATCAAATGAAAGTTCTTTGAATCCACTTTCCAACACCACCGAGTTCCTAAATTTCGAGCTTGTATAAGGGAGATATGCCCGTTTAAAGTAAGCCTATCCAGTTAAGGAAAGTTACCCAAATTAGTAAGGGGTATTTTTGTCTTTTCCTTACCTCATCAGCTTAAAACGTTTTTGAGTAATTATTTTGGGGTCAAAGATTTGGGTCAGTTTAACAATCCTACCTTGCGCTTAGGGTTTTAGAAGAGAGTTCAAGAAGAGGAAAAGAGGAGAAAAAGAAGAACGAACAAGATATCTTGCGAATCGAGGATTTGTTTCGCCAAATTGAGGTATGTAAGCTTTCATACTATTCGGTTCGTTCACCACACACCAACATGAGTTTCTTTTGCGAATCTATCCATAAATATTGAGAAATTTAAGTTCTTGATAAGTGTTCTTGAAGTGTTGCTTACGTTGTTGAATTAGGATGGGGTTGATGAGTTCTTCAGATAAATCTTTATCTATGAGTTTGAGGGTTGTTTTTTAGTAGATTCTTGTGTACTTGTATTGGGTAATTAAATCTACTGGAAATTTGAAGAAAACAATCGATTCTAGACGAATTATGGTCAGAAAATGAGAAGAAAAGTTTGTCGGAATGTCCTAAGGGGAGGGCTGGGCTGCGCGTCCCAGATTCGCTAGATGAACTAGGGTGGCGCCCCGACATTGCCCCAGAAACCAGTCTTTGTAGTTCAAGGGTTGGCACCCCACGCCAGCAGTGCACCAGGGTCACCTGCCCCCATCATTTTTTCGTTGTTTGCTCTGTCTAAGTTCTTTTAAAGTGTACCTTTACTCCCTAATAATTCTAACGACTCTAAACTACATCTAAACATCGAGAGATCATTAATAACATGAATCATACCCCTTGAATTCATAATTCAAATTCAAGGTAGAGTTAAGAGTAAAGTCTTGAGAATTCTTTCGAGTCATTTTGAGAAGTCTTTTACAATCTTTTAAAACTTATTTTAAGACTTAAGTACTTCAGTTTGAGGATGAGGAGAGTTGAGTTTCATTTTTCAAAATGAATATATGGAAACTAAGTATTATTCCCAAGAGTAAATGTTCATACATTTAAAATGAGGGGAAACACCGATTTCCAAAGGAATTCATGAGGAGTTTTGAGTACTATCTCTTTTAAGAGAAAATCCTTTGAGTAATAATCTCAAAGTTGAGGATGAGGAAATGATTTTTTAAACATATGAGTTAAGTTATACTTTGGGAATAGTATTGAGCACAAATATGGGGACGAGTTCAGATAACTCAATGTCCTCATAAACCATGTAATCAACGTGGGTAGAAAGGGTCATACTTTTTAGATGATTACTTATTACTTTTTAAGCATAGCTTAGTGGATACACTTAGATGAAAAGTTCTATACCCCGACACGGTATAGGACAGTTTTGGCAGCATGGGCGAGGCGTTGTATCATCACATAGCTCAAAGTGATGGTTGTCAGTTAGAGAATCTCCCAAACTGAGTTATTTTGTATATTTACATACAAACTGAGTTATTATTGTTTTTTAAAATACATTGAGTTCTTATCTACTATTTTAAATGATTTATATAAACTGTACTTTTATCATCGTTTTATATTGCATTGAGTATCCATGAGTTGAGGTTGAGTTAACTAGAGTCGAAGTAAGTATGTTTCCTTTTTTTTAGTTCAAGCATGCAGGTTATGTTCAGTGTTACCCTTACATACTAGGACATTCCATGTACTGACGCCATTTGTCCTACATCTTTCATGATGCAGATACAGGTAACCAGGATCATCAACCAGTGCTTCGTTGATCCAGTCGAGTTCCAGAGTTATTTGGTGAGCCTCCTTGCTTTCGGAGGATCCCTTATTTATCTTCATCTACTTCAGTTTGCTAGGATGATCGGGGGTCTTGTCCCGACATCCCTCATAGTATTAGAGGCTTCATAGATAGATGGACAGTAGTAGTTCATGAGTTTTTCTTATTTTCAGTTGTTAATGTTCTAGACTTGAGTGCCTCTTTTGGCCGGTGAATGTTTTCTTTTTGAAATATTATGAGTTTATCTTTTGAGACAGTTGAGTATAGTTTACTTTTTAGTTTGTATGTTTTGAGTAAGTCTTCCGCTGAGAGTTGAGCCAAGGCAAGGGTTCGCTTTGGGCCAACAGTGGTCCCCGAGTGCCGGCCACATCCAGGGTGTAGGCTCGAGGCGTGACATATATATTCACAAAAAACACATAATGATATGTGCAAGAATTGGTTCTATAATATAATGATCAATAAGTCTAAACAAACGTGCAAAAAGGACATTAAATGTCTCGAACTCAATCCACACTCAAAGCTTGTCATAAAAAGTAGTGAAGGAGATCAGTCAAGCACCCTGAAAATTCCATGACAACATATACAATGCCGAAAATTATACTACGGTAACAACTACAAAGACCAAACATCTTACAACAACATAGGTATGCCCCTAACATATTACAACAGCTATGTATGTTCCTAGTAACTATATCACGATAAGGAATAAAGATATCTGACATCACTCCACATATAGCTTATGAGAGAATAATTAGTACTATGTCAAGCACATGTTTGTCCCAACAGATGGACCTGACAGATATAACACATTTTCAATAAAGGTTTGGAAAGCAAGCACTAAAGCTTAATATATCACTTACCTCGAAATGATAAGTTCCACATTCTTGCACGCGTTGAACACCAACCAAAACAACCTCCACTTGCCTCAATCTATGCAAAATATTGATTAACTATATCAATTATACTAGTCAAGTCTCAATATTCCTAATTGTCAAGCTTAGAGCTAAACTTTAATATCTCCTTTTTAATCATGACTTAAAGATAACAAAGAATATCTCTACATCACTAACCAAGCTTTAAATTAGCGAAATATCTGAACTAGGGGTTTGTAATCTATTCTCCAAATAGACCGATCAGGCTTGACTAATCAAACTTGAAGAAAAGAAGAAATTCTTGCAACAACGACATCGCTATCCCATACCACTGCCTACAATGGCTTTGAATTCCATTTTTTTCTTTAGTTCTTACACCCAAGATTGCCTAATGATTTCCCATTCACAATAATAATCAAATCATTACTTTCATTTTTTTCCAGAAATTAAAGATTGCATTGACTACGACTCCAGTCTTGACCTTACCTACCGCAGAGGGTGGTTTCACCATTTGTTGTGATGCATCTAGATTTGGTTTGGGTTGTGTATTAATAAAGAATGGAGAAGTGGTGGCATATGATGTCACGCGCTGAGCCTACACCCTAAACGTGACCGGCACTCGAGAACCGTTTCAAGTCCCCAAGAGAACCCTTGGCCTAACTGACTACTAAGTATTCTCATGAGATTTTCCCACCATCCAGAATTGCGCAGTTGTAAGATGAGATAAACAACTTCAGGAAGCAGATTGGAGAAGCCGGTTCAATAAAAAGTTTAAGTTAGTGTTCGAACAACAAGCTAGCTAATGAGAATTTAGTGGAGATATTTTACATGTCCTTGAACTCTGCAACTAAGCTACTATAGATAAGGGATCTCTCATGACACACACTTATGCAGCTGCGAGTGTGATGTTGGACCAAGTTACGGAATATGGCATCCATACAGGGGAATCTGATATATTTTTTTTAATTTATTCTAAGAGATAACCATCATTTTTTTTTAAAATCCTTCTTCCCTATATTTTCTTTTCATATGGCATTGGACCAACTCAAATGTCACTCCTCGAGCCTACACCCTGAACGTGGCTGACACTTGAGAACCATTGCTGGCCCTAAGCGAACCCTTGGCATGGCTTACTAACTTAGCGAAAGACTAAATGCATATTTATATTGATCAATAGCACTGTACTCACTTGAATAATAAAATATTGAGAATTCTTAAACGTCAAACATTCAACTTGGCCAAATGGCAACTCAAGTCTTAACATATGAAATGATAATGTAAAGACAGCTGAACTACTAACTGTCTATGAAGCCTCTAAAACAAAGAGGGATGTCGAGACAAGACCCCCGATCATCCAAACAATGAAACAAATATTGCAAGCAAAGTAAATGAGTCCTTTGGAATGCAAATAAGCTCACCAACAGACTTCGAACTGCTCACTAGATCAATGATGCACTGGATGTCGATACTAGTTATATGTGTCGGCATCATAATAAGATGCAGGCCAACTGGCATCAGTACATTGAATGTACGAATATACGAGTTGGAATGCTAAACACAACATAGGCTTGAAAGTAATCTGAAGAACTTACCTGGCTCAATTCAACTCAACATAACTGAACTCAATTCAATATAAAGTAGTTTAAAACAAGTGCAATATAAAGAAAAGATGTTTAAAACATGATATCAACTCTGTGTGTATGCAAAGATACACTGTAACTCTGAAAATGTATGTAAAAATACAATAAACTATGTATGTAAGAATACATATACTTTTGTTGGAGTTTCTCTGACCGACAACCATCACGTAAGAGCTATTGTGATGATACAGCGTTTTGCCTCACGCTTCCAGGGCCGTCCGATACCTTGCGAAGGGTATAGAACCTGAACTACTAAGTGGATCCACTAGTCTATGCTAAAAAGGACTACATGAATCATCTAAAAAGTATGACTCCTTTCTACCCATGGTGACTACATGGTTTATGGGGGCTGTGAGTTATCTGAACTCTCCCCCATATTGGTGCCTAATACTACTCCCAAAAATAATATAATATTAGCTCTTATGTTTAAAAATATACTGTGATTTGAGATTAGTGCTCAAAAACCTAGCTCAAAGGCTATCTTGGAAATCAATGTTTCCTCTCTTGCTTCATTTAGAAAGCGATTACTCTTTTCTGAAAACTAGCCTGAAAGCTCTTTGAAAATCGAGGTTTCCTTTCTTGTTTAAATGTGAAAATATTTTAAAATCTTTGGGAATAAATAGTCCCCATATACTTTTGAAGAAATGAACTTCAAGCTTTAATCTTTAATCTTTACTCTTTACTCAACTGGAACTTTAAGTCTTAAAACAAAGTTAAAATATTTGGAAAACACTTTTGGAAGACTCTTAAGAACTTCTCTTGAATTTGATCGTAACTGCTCTTGACTCGACTCTTAACTGGTTCTTGAATTGAATTATAGATTCAAGGATTGTCATGGGAAAGATCTCATGGTGTTTAGGAATGATTTTAGATGGCTAAACATGAGAAAAAACCAAAAATAAATATTTGAGGGTGGGTCTGTGACGTGGAGACATATTTAATTTTTGGTTTCGAAAAGAACTTTTGAGGCAGAATGGTCTGTGACCGCTCCGTGTCGCGAAATGATTTTTCTCAGTTCTGGGGAGTGGGTCCGCGATGCGGAGGCATGTCTAGATTTCAACCGACAAAATTTCTTGTTCGTTTTCCAGCTCTAAACCCTCTAAACTCCATGGGTTCTTTCCCCAAACACTAAGAATCGATTAAATGTTCAAAGTACATCAGATTCTACTCTAACTCAAACCTAAAATTACGGATTCGGATCAAAGAACTCCTCAACGATTTCAACAAATCAATAATTTAATAGAGCTTCAACAAACCCATCAAGATCTCAATTTTCTAGGCTTTCAAAAACTTAAATTTGCTTAAATAAATCATGATTGGCCCGTGGGTGAACTAACCCAACACAATGTGATCTCACATACCTTGTAGGGATCACCCCCGACGAAATCCACAAGATAATCTCGACGAATCTTGAACATTCTTCTCCTTTCTCCTTTCTCCAAACCCTAGCGTGAAATTCACTTTTCTAAAACTGACTGAAATATGACTTTACCCCAATTAAACTCCTAAAACGAATTAGAATAATTAGGTAAGGAATAGACTAAATTACCCTTTTAAAATCCGGATTTAGACTTTCCTTAATCCAACCGCCCAACTTCCGAAGGGTATAACTCACTCATACAAACTCAGAATCGCACAAACTCAGTGGCGTTGGAAAGATCTTTCCTACCATATCTGGAAGTACCTCTAACTCATCCTGAGATAGAAGTTATGGCCATTTGAAATTGACCAAAACTCAACTTTTTCCTAACTTAAACAAATTTCCAGATTTCCATTATTTCCAAAAATGACTATTTCCAATTCTTAGCTTCTTCCTATCTATTTCAAATTGTGAGATGTTACATCAAATTACATAACAGACCAGCGTATTGAGATAATGTTTATCCATGCAATTCAAGCGTCTATGCAAATTACGTTCATTATTTTTGAATCATCAAATTAGATCTACTATGTTTTGAGTCTCAACAAAATAGTTTTAAACTAAATATGAACCACTATCAAAACTGGAAGACGTGAACAAAACAAAAGTTCATATTACACGAATCATAGTAAATTAAGGAATAAATTATTCGGTAACCAACTTTAATGCATATATGGATCTTATTCTTTGGGCATTTTCATAAGATGAAGGATTGTGTAGACGTGCTCATAATTCTTCATTGTTTTCATGATATGGCAACTAAATACAGATCTTTAAGTTTCATTCCACTTAGTCCATGTGTTTCCGTCATATCAAAATCTTTTGGATTCATTCCATATGGTAGTTCCCATTAAAAATGGTAGAGTAATTGAGCCAAGGGAAGTTTAACATTAAATAAACCAAATAGAATTCCTAGACAAATCCATTTCCTACACGAAATGGAATAAACTCAAAAGGATTTCCCATAAAATCAATAGAAGAATTCTCAAATCTCTCTCGTATAAAACTTTCAGGATCATGCCAACTTTCTGGATCTCTCGCAAGTGCCCATGCATTAACCAATATTCTAGTTTTAAGAGGTATGGTGCATACATCAATATCTATTTTCTCCCTACATTTTCCAGATTTTCTTCATTATCATAATTTTTCTTTCCCCTAAAGACTTGTCTCACTTCCTTTTGAGCCTTCGCTATAATATTTGGGTTTTTCATCATCTCTGATAGTACCCAAATAGTAATTGCAGCTGAAGTTTCACTTCCAACAACAAAAATGTCCTACATCAACATTAAGTCAATAAAATAAATTCATACATAAGGTAAAATATTATTTGATGAAATTTGGGTTCTAAAATATTAAGGAGAAATTTTTGATGGAGTCTCAAGCTATGAACTTCTAACTTTGATAATGCAATAAACCTTTGAGAGACACCAAATGCATATTGAACTTGTCCCGAATACTATATCAATTTAACAGTTAAACTAATTAAGCAACTTATTAAATACCATTTGTAACGCCTCAGAAGTCCCATAGTATTGATCAGGTTTGGAAACTCAAGAAAAACAAAGGTTACAAAATTTTATGTTGAGTGACTCTGCATTATAAACAAAAGTTGAGTCACATTCTAAGTGAACTATTTAAAATTAAGTGACCATATGAGATATT
Organism: Solanum acaule; assembly: GCA_036250505.1. Classification (NCBI taxonomy): domain Eukaryota; kingdom Viridiplantae; phylum Streptophyta; class Magnoliopsida; order Solanales; family Solanaceae; genus Solanum; species Solanum acaule. The sequence goes on from JAJOOR010011508.1 coordinate 16,472, forward strand.
AACTCCTGGTGATACCGCTGTTAGAGTGACATTAGTTCCACAAAAAAAAGAGATAACATAGATCGCCCAATTAGTTTGAGTGAAATTGACTTCTTAGAACAAGTTCAAAATAAATTTGATGTCTTTTCTCAATGTTTTTGTTTAATAATTATCTTTTGAATATTTATATCCGGCTTGCAAATATAACCCAATTAGCCTGCAAAAATCTATCTACTTCTTTATTAAATAGAAATAATTTAGTAAACCAGGTTATTATTAGTGAGCAAGAAAATAAACGAAGCTAAAGCAACAATTAAAAAAAATCATAGGGAAGGAGATCATGAGATGGTAGCAAACTTACAAGAATCACAACTTTAATATGGTCGTTTGTGATTGGACATTCAAGTCCAGCGTCCTCCATAAGCCTAAGTAAAACATCAACCAAATCTTCACCTCGAAATTGACCAATTTTCTTGTTCCTAGTTGCTTTATTTTCAAGATGCTCCTTTAAGATGTCTTCTATAATTTCATTGACTTTTTTATGGACATTCATCAATCCAGATTCTGCACCACTAAGATTGTGAAGTAACTTCCAAGAAGGGAACAAATCAGCCACATCAAATCCTGACACTAATATCAATATATCCATAAAAAAATTTATAAACTTATCTCGATCTTTGAACATTTTCCCAAAGGTTGCACTACAAGTGACATAGTTGGTAAACCAAAAGATCTTTTCTGTCATGTTAACTGGAGAACCCCTCCTTGAACTAGTTGATGAAACAAGACTTGAAATCTTATCTTATCTAATCCCACCAAAGGACTTGACCATCTTTGCACTAAGAAGTTGAACATTACAAATGTCTTTATTATTGTAAAATATGATGTTTGTAGACGTAGATTGTGGTCTATCAGAAAAGGTGAGATCGTGAGTTGTTACGAGTTCTTTTGCAATAGTAGGTGATGATATGATCACTATTGGAATTTCCCCGAGTTGTAAGTATATAACACCCTCATACATTTGTGCTAAATTTCTAAGAGTGCGATGCAGAAGTCCTATTCCGATTAAATGATGCAGACTTCCAATAAAGGGGAGTCTCCATGGACCTGGAGGAAACTTTTTTTTTTTTTTTGCTTTTACTAACTAGAATAACAAGGAAGGAGAAAAAGAGAAGCAAAGAAACTATGGTAACAAAAGAAAAGTACTTTTTTTTTGTGAATGTTGCTTCAACTAATTTTAGTTGCTTTTATCATTACAATAATATGGATGACTTCCACAGCCAACACTTTTTAAACGTGAGTTTCAGCTCCAATAAATTTCACCCCTGGTCCATCCAACATTAAGTTTATCATAAAAAGTCACTTCTTTTTTTTCATTTATTTGGTACAGTTTGAATTTCAAGAGTTAGCTAATTAAATTTAACCATGAAAATTAATTCAGGCATGAAATCTTATATTTAAACATGAAGGTTCTTGGAATTCCATTGTTATATTTTCTAACTAATTTTTTGTGGCTTACAATATTACATTTATCTTCCTTTTTTTTCAGAGCAAGGTTGGCATGCCCTCCTATAAAATCATAAACACGTTGGTGGGTTTGTCTATTCACTTCCAATTGTTATATTTTTTGTTTCTCGTTCGACGCTCGATGTTCGGTATCTACATTAGAGCCTGGTTATTTTTTATTATTCCAAATTTGTGTCGTGTAGGTCCCTCTTGGGGGGGAACTACTCCCTAAGAAGGATTTTAATACCCAAAACTTGAATTTGAGATCTCTAATTAAGACACTAGCAACCTCATCCCGTACCATATCCTTTGGTGGTCGAATTGTTATTTTGAATTACCCACATGTCTAATCCTATGCATTTTCTATGTGTGCAAGTAATTTCAAGGATGCATTTGTGGTTGTAAGAGCTTCCTCAACTTACGAATACTAAATTCCTTGATCACATTTGTAATGATCCGGTTGGTTATTTTTGGAAATTGTCATAAAATTACCATTTTGTTCCTCCTGATATTGACCCCGGGTGATTACTGATTGAGTTTTGAAAGTTGGTTTCCAATTTTGAGTAAAATGGTTGTGAATTTTGTAAGTTTTGAGTTTGAAAGGCTAAAGTTGTTAAAAATGAGTTATTGGTGTCTTTTGGAGTTTCGAGTATCGAAATGAAATTCTGTCGATTCCATCTATTTCACAATGTCAAAATGGTCTATGAGAGTTTTCGGTTTCCAATTTGGAGTGTTTTGGAGGATATAGGTCCTAAGTTTGAAATTTGTGAAATTTTAGCCTTTGGATTGACTTTGGTTAACATTCGAGGTTCAGATGCTCGGATCAAAATTTTGGATTCGAAGGATTGTTTTAGGACCAAGTGAGGTCTTGGTTGAATTTTCAAAGGTCCTGAGCTTGATTTGACCTTTTTAGACATTATTTAGTTTCTTGTGACTTTCATGAGTTTTTGGTCAAGGAAACCTCATATTTGTGTTTTGACGATTTCATTGAGCCCAGAATGTTAAGTATAGTCAATTTTCATATATGAGTTGTGTGTGCGGGGTTCCAAACGAATCTCAAGGATCATTTTGATGTTTTGAGCATTTATTGGTTTTCTGATGTTAGTGTGCTTCACTTTTGCGAAGGGTATCTCGCGATGGTGAGGATCAAGAAAGCGAGATCTTGGTCGCGAAAGCGAAGGTCTCCTTTTGGGTGAGGTTCGCTTAAGTAAACCATGGGCCACGATCACAATGGTCGCAAAAGTGAGACCCCCAATTGTTTTGGGGTTCGCTGTTGTGAACGTGTAACAGCCCAGTCCGCTAGTGATATTGTCCACTTTGAGCCTAGGCCCGCACGACTTTACTACACATCACTAGTTGGTAAGGTCTTCTTAGTTATATACCAACTTATTTCCTATGTTTTTCCACTATGGGATTTCTAATCTTAAGCTAGGGCCTCACATAAATCCCCTCATTGGACTCCGCGTACTCGCTGAGATTTACCCCACTGAATGGGATTTGCCTAGAATGAGCACTGAGGTTTCCCCTACCTAACCTGGATGTGCCTAAACTCAATTAAACTCTGGCCCACATTGACAAGGGCGACACAAGAGTGACTCTGATACTATTTGTAACGACCTGGCGCCCAAGTTATATTGTCTGCTTTGGGTATAGGCCCACGGGACTTTAAAACGTTTTACTAGTTGGTAAGGTTAGCTTACTTATATACCCAATATCTCTTCTGTGTTTTGCCGATATGGGACTTCTAATCTTAAGCTGGGGCATCACAGAACCGAAGGTCAGTTTTGCGACATATGAGACTCTTTTTTCCTGCCATTTTTGGGGTTTTAGTCACTTTTCCCCATTTTAAGCTTTGTAAAATCCTTGGAGGCGATTTTGAAGAGATTTCTTAGGCTAAATCATTTGGGCAAGCTTTTGTGACCCTTAAACTTCTTTTCCATTTTATTATTTATGGATTTTAACATCAAAACCTGAGATTTTGATTGGTAAATGACAAGGTTTTTCAATAACTTGAGTTCTAAACTAAAATTATGATTGTGACCTTATTGATACCAAAAACCTGTTTTAACTAACTTAAGCCTTTCAAAACTCCAACACTTCTAAAAACCACAACTTTTCAATCAGATTTCAAAACTAACTCCACAAACTAATTAGAAAAGACTCAGGGCCGGTAAAGGGTTAAAACAATAATTTATGACCTTGTGAATCATTACAAAAACTAGATAGCCAACTATTGACTAGAATTTATTCATAAAATAAAATTACAATTCAAAAGCATAATTCTAACAACCGCCTAAATAAAGGGAAGATGAAAGACGTCCATGAAAATTTTGTTACATCGTATGGTTGTAGGAATATCATATTGAGATAAATTCTTCAACTCATCAGAAAGATAAAGAGATACTTTAGGGACTGAGTGCATATTTAGAAACCAAATTAAAACTGGAGAAATGTGCATTTTATTAGAGAGATATAATCTTTGTGCTTTAATCATATATTTTACATCTCAAAGTTATTACCGCAATCTCTAGTCTTTACACAATGTTATAGGAACTTTGTTGAAATATGTGGTTGATGGATTGAATCCACAAGTATTCTAGTGTATTGTAAATAATATTGGAGTTTATGCTTTCCTACGATATGTTATATTAGGAAAATTCTTCATAATGAATCATATGGTTATAACCAAAGTGATTAATTGGTTGGATTTGGTATCGGGCGGACTGATGTAATTTCAACCTTAAATGATTGGTTACCAGTGTGATCTGGTTGGAATTGGCTTCAAGAAGATATATGGATTTCACGAGTGTCCGAAGGTTCATGACTCATGGACATACTATATTGGAGATAGTGGGTATACAAGTTGCATACATGATCATTGCATTACATTATATTCACTTTTATTTGATTGTTTCAAATATATTAACCATCTCAAAATTGTGATTCTTGAAATTATTTAGTGTACTTGAGATGTTTAGTTTTTTTCTATTGTTATTGATTATTATTCTTGTTCTAACTTGTTTACACCAACTCCGCCGAGTTTACTAAATTTTGAGCCAGGAGTAATAAGTTATGCCCGTTAGAGTGGAGTCTCTCTAGTTAAGGCTTTTCATTTGTTTAAAGAAAGGGTATTTTGGTCTTTTCCTTACCCCTAAAGGCCTACCCACGTTTTACCCACCCAAGTTAAGGGTCAAATTAGCTGCTAAGTTAATTTAGACATTCCAAAAGTGTTTAGGGATTTTAGATCAAGTTCAAGAGGAAAAAGGAGAAGGGTTTCAAGCATTCTTTCAAGAACATTAGGATTTCACCAAGAACAAGTGTTCTTCGAGGTATGTAAGCTTTCATAGTGTTGGGTTTGTTCGCCCTCACACCAATCATGTAATTTCATCCATGAGTTCGTTCTTGAAGTTGAGTTATTGAGTTTCTTAAGAAGTTCTTGAGATTTAACCCCATTCATTAACTATGGATATTGGGTGGGATGTTGTTGAATTTGTGTTAGGTTTATGAATCAAAAAGAATAGGGAGAAAATCATTTGATTCTGGGTAGAGGGGTGAAGCGTTGTGCCACCATTGCGCCCAAACTATTGGTCAGTAGTTTGGGGCCTGGCGCGCCGCGCCAGCAGTGCACCCCAACTACTACCAAGTAGTTTTAGGGCTGGTGCCCTGCGCCACTCAGTGCGCCAGGGTCACCAGGTCCCTTACCTTTCTGTCTTTCTTTCCGTGTGTGTTCCTCGAATCATACTTATGTTCTCTCCTTGATATCCACACTTAAAATATTCATTAATTCTTGAGAGATCTTACATATCTTAATCACGTCTCTTAATTTAGATTTTCAAATCAAGGTAAAGTTAAGAGGAAAGTTCAAGAAAGTCCTTCTGAGAAGTCTTTTGCAATTACTATAACTAGAAGTAAGACTTGAGTAAATGAGTATGAGAATGAGGAGAGTTGCATTTCATGTTTCAAAATGAGTATAAGGGAACTAAATATTCCCAAGTATGTAATACTTTTACATTTAAAACAAGAGAAACATTCATTTCTAAATCAGTTTATGAGGAGTCTTGAGTATCACCTCTTTTAAGAGGATCTTTTGAGTAATTATATCAATTTGAGAAAGATTTTATGGTTTTAAACATTTGAGCATGAGTTATATATTATTGGTAGGTGTATTGAGCACCGATATGTGGATGAGTCCATACAACTCAAAATCATCATAAACCATGTATGTCAACATGGGTAAAAGGGTCATACTTTATAGATGATTTCTTATTGCTTTTAAGCATAACTTAGTGGATCCACTTAATTGAGGTGTTCTATACCCCGTGAAGGTATATGACACTTTTGACAGTGTGGGCGAGACGCTGAATCATCACGTAGCTCATAGTGATAGTTGTCGGTTATAAAACTCTCAAATATGAGATCAAAGTTTATTATTGTATTTTTATACATATTGAGTTGATATCTATTGTATTAAAAGCTTTATCTACTGCGTCTCTTATTGTTGCTTTCACATTTGAGTTGAGATAAAATGAGTATGTCTTCTCAGAGTATCAGTTCAGTTGCTTATGTTTCCGCTTTCCCCTTAATGCTCGTACATTCAATGTACTGACGTCATTCAACCTGTATCTTATTTATGATACAGATTCAGGTGCTCAGGTTCATCAATATGCACTTCGTTGATCCTGCTTTCCGGAGGGCTTCACATTATTATTTTGTTCTTTTTAGGTTATCGGGGTCTTGTCCCGACATCCATCATATTATTTGGAAGCTTCATAGACAGTAGTAGTTGAGGAGTATTTTCTTGTTTTCTCTTGTTGATGTTCCTTTGAGACATTGAGTTTAGTACTTATATTATTTAAATACTTTCGAACGTTATTGAGTTAGCCTATTATTGAGACCTTGAGAGTTAATCTTTGTATTGAGTTCTAATTTCCATTGAGTAAGTCTTCAGTTGAGTAGCGAACAAGGCCAAGGATTCTCTTGGAGATGAGAGATGGTTCTCGAGTGCCGGCCAGGATTGGGGCATGACAAATCGTACTTCTAGAAGAATTGGTGTTATCTCCAGTATTCAGGTTAGAAGACCAGAAATAATAAAAGATGAAGAGAAAAAGAAAGGAACTATCCGAGTCCGCAGAACCAACTGTGTCCTTAAGAAATTTAATCCCCTCAAGTACCCGAGGTTGTCGATTAATTCCTCTCAAGATAAAACAGATTAACCATTAATGAAGTAGTGGTACCTCAAACTTCGATAATTTCAACAAACTCAAAATTACAGCAACGAATCACACACACAGACATGATCGGTCGATTTTGTTTTGTATGAAATGTATGAAAAAGGAGGGAAGAATTCAATGCAGAAAAATGAGAAAAAGTCTGTCTATTTAGATCCCACAAAGGGTAAAGGTCACAACTTTTTGGGAAAAGGACAACTTTTCAGAAAGGTCACCACACTTTGGAAAAGGCACAACCTTTCAAATTGTCACAACCCTTTAGAAAAGACATAACCTTTCATAAAGGTCACAACCCTTCGGCAAATTCACAACCCTTCATTTCCTATTCACACCTTTAATGCCCAACAATCCCTTACATTAATAGGGAATGAAAATTGTTAAAACATATTCATGAAAAACTGTATGATTCATAAGTAAGGATTGATTGCATCTACGTAAGTGGGTTTCCCTTTGAACTTTCAATAGTGAACATATATCGGATATACTCGGTTAATCAGTAGATTTGATATCTTTGAATTGTCAAGCTTTGTTGTATACCTAGACAACATAAGTCACACAATCAACCCTTGAACTATTTTTGGTTCTTATTGTTTTGTTTGTTTCAGCCATGAACACATCTTGGTTTATAAGTGCGTAGAGATTTGGCCTTACCGAATTCTCCTTCAAGCGGCTTACACTTCACACTTATATATGTGATTTCTAAATGTGTTATAGATACACCATTTGATATACCCTATATAAAACTTAGAAACCATTAAAAAGTCACAATGCTTTTATCCTTGTTACTGAACATTGTCTTATCATGAGAATGGACCATAAAAAATTTGACATGTTGAACCGTCATTAATGACTTCGTTTAATCTCCTTGAACCCAATTTTTGGGATCTCCAGTCTTCTAGGTACAAAATGACATGTCCTCGGCCATAGTTCCATTCCCTTTGATGATCTATCAACTCCCTCTCTAGTTAGGCCTTATGTAAGTAGATCCGACATATTATCCTTTGACTTTACATAGTCAATTGCGATAATTCTACTAAAGAGTAGTTCTATAACAATATTATGTCTACGTCATATATGACGAGACTTTCTATTATACATCATGATCCATGCCCTACCTATTGCAACTTAACTCTCACAGTGTATGCATGTTGGTGATAAAGGTTACAACCAAAAATCAATGAAGAAATTTTAGAGTCGTTCAACTTCTTCACCGGCCTTATCTAGAGTGATAAACTCAAATTTCATAATAGAGCGAGTGATACATTTTTGTTTGGAAGATTTCCAAGAGACTGCTTCTCCACTAAGAGTAAATACATATCCACTCGTGGATTTTACTTTATTTGACCGAGTGATTCAATTTGCATCATTGTATTCTTCAAATACTGTTGAATATTAGTTATAATGCAAAACAATAGTTTTTAAATATTTTTTAAATACTCCAAAACTCTTTTCATTGTCATCCAAGTTTGGTTAGGATTACTCATGAACCGACTCAGTTTACTAATAGCACATGCCATATCAGATCGTGTAAACTACATGATATATATCATAATTATTAATACACTAGAATAATCCAATAGTGAGTCACTTTTGGCTTAATTCTTGTGAAGTACAAAGCTCATATTTATTGGAGTCTTGACAATATTGAAATCAAAATACCTGAACTTCTCAAGTACCATTTCAATCACATCAGCAACTTCAATGTCTTTCACATAGAAGTTACTTTCTAGCTTATGCTTAGTAACATTTATGTAAGAAATTTCTCTTTTGATGATCAACATGTCATCAACATAAAAATAAACAATGACATTGTGATTTGGACTGTCTTTAATATAAAAATATTTATCATATTCATTAATCTTGAATTCATTTGCCAACATTGTTTGGTCAAAATTCACATGTCATTATTTGAGCGCTTATTTTTAGTCCATAAAGTGACTTAACAAGTTTACACCCTTTCTTTTCTTTAACAGAAACCACAAAGCCCTCGAGTTGTTCCATGTAAATTTCTTCCTCAAATTCTCCATTCAAGAAAAAATGTTTTTCACATCCATTTGACGAATTTGAGTGCCATATACCGCAACTAGTGCAATTAGCATCTGAATTGATGTACTCCGAGTTAGTAGCTATCATGTGTCAAAATAATCAAGGCCTTCTTATTGTCTAAAGACTACGAGAACATGTCTTGTTTTTTATTTGCCAATAGTTCCATCAACTTTCTTTTCCTTTGGTAGATCCACTTTGAACCCGAAGGTTTATTTCCTGGATGAAGATCAACCAACTCTCAAGTATGGTTGCTCAAGATTGAATCTATCTTACTATTGATAGCCTCTTTCCAAAAGGGATGAGTTCACAGAAGACATAACTTCTTCAAATATATGGACACATTTTCAAGAAGAAATGTTACAAAATCGAACCCGAAGGAAGTGAATGTCCTTTGAAATTTACTACTCCTCTGAATCTCTTTATTAAATACATTCTCCTTTGGTTCATTCCAAGGTCGTTTAGACCATTTACTTGACTATCCGACGGTTCAGACTGATGAACCATAAATCAACATGATTTAATATTTGTAGCATATCCAATGAATATACAATCCACAGTCTTACGTCCTATTTTGACCCTTTTGGGAATAGGAACATGGATTTTTTCTTCTAGACACCCCATACTATGAAATATTTCAAGTTTGCTTTCCCTCATTTACATTTCTCATATGATATAGACTGTATTGAAAATTGTTAGATCACTATCTTCCGAGAGTTATTGCTTGTATATTCTTTAAGGGGCAATAAGCAATTCTCTATCATGTTACAACAAAGTCTGAACAAACAAAACTTTTTGTTGCTCTCTTTCTTAACAAACAAAACTTTTTGTTTCTCTCTTTCTGAATAGACAAACTTTTTGTTTTTTTCTTTTGTTATAATGATAGCTTCCCCCCACAACTTTTGTGGTAAACATGAACTTATAAGTAGGACATTTAACATTTCCTTCACAGTTTGGTTTTTTTCCTGTCAACAATTTCTTTAGATTGAGGTGAGTAATAGACATAACAATATATAGTGCAATTATCAATAAAAGTTATGAAACACTTTTCCCACTACGAGATGGTTGACTTCATATCACAAAATGTCAGTGTGAATCAATTCTAAGGGATTAAAATTCCACCCAACAAATTTGTAAGATTGCTTAGCATACTTAGATTAAACACAAACTTGACATACTAAGTTGATTAGTTTGACTCAAGCAAGTAAACACAAGGAGAAATACTAAGTTTCAGGAGACCTTCCGTGAGGTAACTTTTTCCCACAAATATTTTGTTCTTTACTTTTTATAGCTTTGTCAAATAAAGACATTGTTTTATAATCAACACGTTGGCAGATGTCCTTTTCAGAAGGACCTTTCCATAACATTTAATTTGGTTGTTATAGAACTACCCATGACCATTGTCTCATTGGTTAAATAATGGCAGTATGACACAAATATTTATTTTACAACACAAACACTACAAATCACTTTTCACAAATGTTCATGTCTATACGAATAAATTTATTTTAATAGACATCTCTTTTCATAAAAAATAACAATATTTTAAGTGATACTTTTTCATCAAAGAACACAATTCTTTTGAATGAGTAATATCATTTTATGATTTTATACTAGTCATATCATATATTGGTAAAGAGAGACTCAACGACCACAATATCAACTATATTCTAAGAATTTTGTGGGTCTAACAAAATACAAGAATGTCATTGAATTTCATATCTTGTAGTTTCAAACTTAAATTAGATAGTAAGTCTAATTTAGTCTTAAGGAACCTCCCCCCCCCCCCTCCCACACACATTTTAATTATGATCTCAAAAATCTTTTTCAAGTATTTGAAATTGTTTTCCACATATTTTGTTTTTCATGCTTTCAAATTGTATACCATCAAAATATACATTGGCAACCTGAAGCATTCTTTTGGAGATTTAATCTATAGAAACACCTATTGTAGACACAAAATCACTAATATTATGTCACTAGTAATTTTTTTCCTTCTGTCACAATTATACTGACCACTTAGTATTTAGAATACTAATAATCAAGAATCAATCTTTATACAACTTGTTTCTCGTTTAACTTTCAGGCCTCGAGCCTACACCCTGGATGCGGTCGGGACTCGAGAACCATTGCTGGCCCCAAACGAACCCTTGGCCTAGCTTAACTCTTAGCGGAAGACTTACTCATTACAAAAGCACTTTAAAAAGTAAGCTATAATTCAAATGTCTCAAAAGATACCTTACACTGTTTTAGAAATAAGCATCCAACTAGCCAAAGTGGCAACTCATGTCTCAACATAAATGAATGAAAATGAAAAGACTGATCAATTATGTCTATCTATCTTTGAAGCCTCTAATACTATGAGGGATGTCGGGATAAGACCCTCGATCATCCTAACAAAATTGATTAACAAAACATAATAAAGGGATCCTCCGGAAGCAAGGAGGCTCAAATGACTGTGGAGCTTGACTGGATCAATGAAGCACTGGATGCTGATCCTGATTACCTGTATCTGCATCACAAAAATATGCAGGCTAGATGGCGTCAGTTCATGGAATGTACGAGCATGTGAGGGGAAATCTAAAACAAGACATAAGCTTGAACTGGAACTGAAAGAAATAACTTACCTCGTCTCAACTCAACTCAACTCATTTCAATATAAAGTAGTGATAAAGATGCAGTATAAAGAAAAGATTTTAAAATAGTAGGCACAAAACTCAGTGTATTGAAAAATACAATATAACTCAGTTTGTATAAATAAAGATACAAAATAACTATGTGGGAGATTCTCTAACCGCTAACCATCACTATGAGTTATGTGATGGTACAACGTCTAGCCCACGTTGCCAAAATTGTCCTATACTTTGTCGGGGTATAGAACCAACTACTAAGTGGATCCACTAGTCTATGCTAAAAGGCATTAAGGAATCATCTAAAAAGTATGACCATTTTTACCCATGTTTGCTACATGGTTTATGGGGGCTATGAGTTGTATGAACTCTCCCCCATATCGGTGCTCAATACTACTCCCAAAATATACTAGCTCATATGTTTAAAACCATAACTCTTTCTGTGGTTTGAGATTATCACTCGAAAAAAAAATTCTCTTAAAAGAGATGGTACTCAAAACTTCTCATGAAAGTCTTTTGAAAATCTGTGTTTCCTCTCTTCTTAAATGTGAAAACATTAGCTCTGGGAAATACTTAGTTCCCATATATCATTTCAAAGAAAATCAATCAACTTTTGTCTTCCTCAAACTAAAATGTTGAAGTCTTAAAACAAGTTTAAAAGGTGGTAAAAGACTTCCTCGAAGAACTCTCAAGACTTGACTCTTAGCTCTACCTTGAATTTGAATTTCTTGATTCAATGTTACGATTCATGTTTAAAAATGATTGGAAGATGTTTAGAAGTAGTTTAGAGTAGTTAGAATCAATAGGAAGTATAGGTACACTTTAGAAAGACTTAGATGGGCTAAACGACAGAAAAAGAGTGGGGGCAGGCGACCCTAGCGCACTGAGGCGCCAACCCCTAAACTTCAGAGGCCCTGTTTTGGTGCACAGCTGGGGTGCTAGCCTTGTTGGCGCATCCATGGTGCACCGTGCCACCCCTCCCCTAGTTCAATCTGACGAATTTTTCATCTCGTTTTTGGATCTTAATTCGACTAAAATCGATTCTTTTTCTCAATTTCTTCTTAGATTCAATTACCCAATACATGTACGCAAGAATCTACTAAAACAAACTCTTAAACTTGATACGATTATCTGAAGAACTCATCAAATCCATCCTAATTCAAGAACGAGAACAAACTTCAGAAACACTAATCAAGGACTCGAATTCTACAACTTTAAGAATGAAACTTCGTAGAAACTAGCATGATTGATGTGTGGTGAACGAACTTAACACTATGAGAACTCACATACCTCTTAGGGATCAAACTCTTGGCGAAATCCGCGATGAAACCTCAAGAAGGCCTAGAATTTTCTCCTCTTTACTCTTCTTGAACTCTTTTCTAAAACCCTAGCGTAAATTAGGATTGTGTAAACTGAACAAAATCATTTTAGACCCCTAATTATTTACTAAAAATGAATTAAATGTGATAGGATAAGGAAAAGACCAAAATACCCCTCATATTTTTGAATAACTTAATTGGACAGCCCAACTTCAAATAGGAATATCTTCCTCATACGAGCACAAAAATTAGCAAACTCGATGGCGTTGAAAAGAGGATTTCAAGACCTTTCATTTGTTATCTTATGGGACACCTAACTCATCCTGTACTGGAAGTAGGAGTGTTCACGGGTTGGTTTGGGTCGGTTATTGGTCAAAACCAAAACCAAACCAACTTAATCGATTTTAAAATTATCAAAACCAAACCAAACCAAATATAATATACATTTATCGGTTTGGTTGTTTTCGATTTTGGTTTGGTTTGGTTCGATTATTCGGTTATTAACCATACATAAAAATAAAAGAAACAATTCATTCAAAACGTGAAAAAAGTGACAACAATCCATTAAAACGAAAAAATAGTTAAAATGACTGGCATTACAGAACTTTGGATCATTGAATTTACTGAATAAAACTTCAAAATTCACTATTTTGGCATAGAAGGAAGAGACAATGACATTTTCAGTCCCACAATGAATTTACAAAGAAACTCATATACATGAAACAAATAAGAAAAATGTTTTCACCTTGGACAGTTTTTCTTTCACAAGTAAATTATAAATAAATTTTGATGAAACATATATAAAATCTTTAAAATTGATTATGAATATAATATATTATGTATGTATAATAATAAAATTTATGTATATAACTTGTTGGTTCGGTTCGTTTATTTCTTTGATTTTTTTCGAACAAAACCATAACCAAACCAATGACTATCGGTTCTTAACAATCTAAAACCAAACCAAACCAAAACCCAAATTAAATCGGTTTGGTTTGGTTTTTCGGTTTGGATCGGTTTTTATCCAAACCATGAACACCCCTAACTGGAAGTTATGGTCGTTTGAAGTTGACCCTAAACTCATAACTTATGCATAACTTGCTTTCTAGTTTTAACTCTTTCAAATAGCGAGGTGTTACATTAACGATGAAGTTTTTAGATTTTTCTAATCGTTAGTTGAATGAATCTTGAATTCTGATGAAGTTTTTATATTCTTCGAATTAGTGTCTGATTCAGATAGAGTAGAAAACCAAAAGTCTTTAATCTCTAGAAACCTTAAATACAACATTGTTTCTAGTTAACGATGAATTTTTTAAATTCTTGAAATCATTTAGCTTTAATAGTCCTGACGAATTTTTTGTACTCTTCAAGTCAGAATATTCATTCAAACACAATATTTAACAAATTGGTCAAGTTTCTATATTTTGCACAATGTGATTTGTTCGGTGAAGTTTTATATTCTTCAAACAGAAGGATTAAAAAATTAGAAGATTTTAGTCTCCAAAGTCAGATGCAATCAAATTTTACATGGGGAAGAAAACTATAAAAGTTTTTCTCCCCTCTAAACAGAATATATATTAATAATAATAAAGATATATTCTAAGATTATCACATAATGATCATTTATCCTAATATTTATGAGATAATTCTCATCACTTATAAAGTATATAAAAAATAAAATAAACAAGGGAAATAAAGATAGAACCTGATTTTTACTCCCATTGAATCATATTCTACCTAGCAATGATTCCATGCAAGTCACTTTTCTTGCTATTTTTTTTTCCTTTCCCTAATTTCCATCATATTTCAATTTTTCTTAGAAGACATTGAATTTCAACGAGAAACTAAACTCATATACAAATATTGTTAAGAGACAACATTTGTTCATTTACTTCTTCTCATAGTTATGTAAAGCCAATAATACAAGGGAAATAACTAACATGCACATCTTAGCCTTTATGCACAAAAATAGCTTTTCTCATTGAAAATAAAACTGAAGGGGTGCAACACTTGAAAGCACTTGGGAAGAAAATAGAAATAATCTTACCCATCCAAGGAAAACTTACTACAGAAAATATACTCGAATATATTAAAGTAGTACTAATTCATCCCAATTTTGTTTCTCTTTTTTGTCCAACAAAAAGAGCACAAAATTAAATTAAATTTCTAACCATAGAAAATACCAACAAGAAAAATAAATTTTCTAAGCTTGTTATCTCCTATATTAAGATTAGCAAATCAGAAAGAATAAAAGATGAAGAGAAAAAGAAAACAACTATCCGAGTCCACAGAACCCATTGTGTGCCCTTAAGAAATTTAATCACCTCAAGTACCCGAGGTTGTAGATTAATTCCTCCCAACTCCCAAGATAAAACAAATTAACCATTAAAGAAGTAGCGGTACCTTAAACTTCGATAAATTCAACGAACTCAAAATGACATCAATGAATCACATAAAGACACAATCAATCGATTTTATTTTATAAGAAATGTATGCAAAAGAAGAAAAGAATTCAATGTAGAAAAATGAGAGAAAGTCTATCTATTTATAGCCAACAAAGGGGTCACAACTTTTTGAAAAAAGGACAACTTTTAAAAAAGGTCACAACTCTTTGGAAAAGGCACAACCTTTCAAACAGACACAACCCTTCAGAAAAGACACAACCTTTCATAAAGGTCACAACCATTCGACAAAGTCACAACCCTTCATTTCCTATTCACACCTTTAAAATCCAATAGTCGGTCTATGATTAATTATTCGTTATTTTTATATTCATACTATAGTTGTTGCACTTTTTTATATATAGATTTGGTTGTGAATATTAGTTGGTTATGATGGGGCAATATGAGTTATGTCGTTTAGAGTTTTAAGGTACACTACTAGTCAATTTTAGATCACCAAACTCTAGTTCCGCTCCTTTAACATTTGGTTGTTTTTGTTGGAAAACTATATGCACAGTGGAAGCATACCATAATCATACTACTTACATGAATAATAGACAACACATAATTTATGTTTTTAACACATACAATCATGTTAGACCACATAAACTTTTGGGAATTTAAATCAAGAAAAACTTCTTGAAGCATGGGAGATACCTTCAACTGAATCTACAAGCTAGTCAACAAGCTAGTACCTTCAATCCAATCCACAAGATAGTCCATAAACTGGACCACAGTTCTACGGTCTTCTACAATGATCCTAAGTTCACTTCCGAACTCTCAATGCTTGGGTGGGCAAGTATCGTTTGGAAAACTTATCTTTGTTCAAGGGTTAGAAGAATCCCTATCTATAGATATTTCTTCCTAGTCCGAGGAAAAGGAATATCATGTCTTTCCTCAGACTAGAAATACATGTACATCTCCTTTTCCTTAGAAATGAAAAAGTCTTGCCTTTCTCCCTTTCCTTAGAATAGAGAATGATACATATTTCTCCATTTCCTTAGAATAGAGAAAGACATTGTCACACATCGAGGCTACCTCCTGGACATAACACGGGACCTAGGATCACGGGTGACCCCAAGCTAAACCATGTTGGCATATCGTAGCATACTAAAGATAAATTGAATCAATAATAACTATGCGGAAGCTAAATCATAATAAAACTAAAAGGATGGGGAATAACCATGTACTAAATATAAATATAAGAAAACTGAGAGTTCGAATACGAATGAAAAGTCAAACTCTAACACTAAAGTTGAAACTAACTATGTATGAAATAAAGACTCTACTGACTAGAAATGTTGGGACATGCCCAAACTAGATCTAGAAAAACTAAAACTAAAGCTAAAAGCAAGAAGAAAATTATGTCACTAGTCCCTGAAGAATGAGGACTTACCACTGATGTAGCTGAACTGAAGATCCGGAACTGATCTATGCGTGATCTGACTGTTGGGGACCTGAACCTACATCACGAAAAGATGTAGCACAGAGTATGTATTAGTACTTGAAAGGTACTGAGCCTGTAGGCTAGAGTAAAGCTGAATAATATCATAACTGAACAAGCAATAAAGCAATGATATAATCTGAACATCATAAGGATACTGGAAATACTGAACATGGCTAAACTGGATGTAATGACCAAGTTTATAACATGCTAAAGCTGAAATCTGAACTATACGGATGGCATGGTCAATGCAATAGAATCTAACTGAACTTTAAGGGAGCTTATAATAACCAACAAAAAACCACATGAGCTAAATTTGGAGTCCGATGTATAGGCCCCATCGAGAGGACCCAATATACCCTGCCAGAGGTATAGATGCATGCTGGCGTGATAACTAAAATGATGCCCATAGAGGGGACTTGCAACCTACGGGGCACTTAGTTCTAGGACTTGAGGGTGAATGACCCTAGTCCACTCGGTATTAAGCTTCCCATATGATTAAATATTAACCCTTTATGACTGAAATGATGTTATATTGGATATCTCAGAATACTGACATGCAAACTGAGAATGCGACATTAATATACAGATAATAATGCATTCGAAAACTGAGGCATGTTTATATATATAACTGAATTAACTTGCCTAGCATGTGTAATTCATGAACTAAAATAACTACATAGCTAAGGTTCTGAGTTTATGCATGAGTGTGGGAAAAAACAATACTATAACATGATAATATGATTTGGATCATTCTAACAGCTGAAAACCCAACAATTCTAACATTCAAGAAACCCTAGGTCTAGATAACATTAAGGGAATCAGGATTTTGACTGAAATCTAGGGACCTAATGGGTGAAAGGAACCCACTAGTGAAATCCCACATACCTGGGACGAATTTCACAGTGAAATCTTTCGATTTTGTGGCTGAAACTGATGAAACCTTGTTGTGTTCTTGAACTAGGGTTCTTTACCTCTTTCTCCTCTTACACTCTAATTTTTCTAAGTTTTGATAAATGATCCGACTTAGGTAAGTTCTAGTTATGTTCCTAGGCTAAAACTGACCAAAATTGTATAGTTTAGGGTTTAAACGACGTAGTTTAGTAGTCCAACGCATAAGGAAAATACTAAACAACCCCTGACTTAAAAGTACCGTCACTCGACTGATGGTCCGTGCTAGTCAACCATCAAACGTGACTGAGAGCTGAAATTGAGGATCTGATCAGCGGACACGGACCACAGTCCATGGGTCAAAACTTAGAATATTTTTCTGGGGCTGAGTCTAGGGAGGGCTGCAGATGCGAACAACTAGCATGGGTTATGGGTTACCTTATGGTCCATGGGTGGCAACCTTGGGTTGCACCTGCAACTTCTAGAAATCTGCATTGAGGTTTGTTTTCGGATACGGGGTGTTACATTATCTCCCCCTTGGATATATTTGTCCTTGAATGAAGACTAAACCAGTTGAAATGGAGGGAAAGAGCTGCAAACCCTACCACTAATTTCTGGAAACTAATATATGACTGAACTAAGTTCCAAGAACATGCAAATACACTGAAAATGCAAGTACAAACTGAAGGAACATGATACTAAGACTAAATTTACGTATGAATGACTGAAGAACTGAAAAAGAACTATTACCTCAAGGTGGAAGGGAATTGGAAGGAAAGAGGTGAGGCTACTTGGCCTTTATGGCTGCTTCTGCTACCCAAGTAGCTCCCTCTACGGACTGACTCCTCCACAAAACCTTGACTGAAGCGACTTCTTTGTTTCTCAGCCTTCGAACTTGACGATCAATAATCTCAACTGGTACCTCTTCATAAGTGAGACTATCCTTCACAGTCACACTTTCTAAAGGTACTATAGATGCTGGGTTACCCACACACTTCTTCATTAACGAAATGTTGAAAACTGGATGCACTGCTGCTAGTTCTGTTGGCAACTCTAACTCATAAGCCACTTTACCAACCCTTTACAAGATTTTGTAAGGGCCTACATATCTAAGACTGAGCTTCTCTTTCTTGCCAAATCTCATCACCCCTTTCATAGGAGACACTTTCAGGAAAACTCAATCATCAACTTAGAACTCTAGTTCCCTTCTCCTTACATCTATATAGGACTTCTGGCGACTCTAGGTTGTCTTAAGTCGATCTCTAATGAGTTGCACTTTCGCCATAGCAACATGAACTAAATCTAGCCCTATCAAGGCTGCTTCACCTACTTCAAACCAATCAACTGGAGATCTACATCTACGCCCTGCCTCATAAGGGGCCATCTGAATGTTGGAATAGTAACTATTATTGTAGGCGAACTCTATAAGAGGAAGGTGATCATCCCAACTACCCTTGAAGTTGATCACATGAGTTCTCAACATGTTCTCTAAGGTCTGAATGGTATGCTCTACCTGACCATCTGTCTGAAATGCTGTGCTAAGATTAACCTGAGTACCAAGACCTTTCTAAAATGACTTCAGAAATGAGAGGTAAGCTGAGGACCTCTATCTAAGATGATAGACAAAGGAACCCCATGCAACCTTACTATCTCATTAATGTAAAGCTTGACATAGCGTCACGACCCAGACCATCGTGATTGTCACCCACACTAATTCTCCAATGGGAGAACCACTACTACAACTCAAACCAAGCAACTAAACCAAAACTAAGGCATTTAAGTACACAAAACCAGGAAAATACTAAGGAAAGAAATAGAGTTCCCATAAACTCTAACAAAAGTCTAATAATAACAAACTAACAATGCGGAAGTACTTCCTAGAACATGAAAGTCAATGTACCAAAACATCTAACAATGAACCATGTCTAAACAAGAAGGGATACAACCCCAACTAATGTACTAATAACTAATAGAACTGTCTAAGTCCGAAATGTTGACATAGACGAAAGGAAAACTCATGGCAGCCCAGAAGAATTGGCTCACCCTTGAATTCAAACGAAGATCACTGATCTCCTAAGTGAGGTCTGCCACTAGCTGCTTGAAGATGCCCTGTACTCAACAAATATAAAAGCAAGTGCAGTATCAGTACACAACCAAAGTGTACTGGTAGGATCACGCGGCTATCCCACTAAGTGCAACATACATTAGTCATCACAACAATATAATCACATGCATATAATGAACATATACAATATTATCAACATTTACTAGTAATGAACAACTTCGCATTTCTCAAGATATATAATTATATGAAATCATTGGTCCTCTTATGGAACCCAAACCTAAACAGTTAGCATACCGGAACATGGTACCCGATCCAATGATTATGCCAAAACGTGGCAACCGATCCCATATTTATGCTGGAATGTGGTAACCGATCCCATATTTATGCTGGAACGTGGCAACCGATCCAAGTTAGTTATGCCGGAACGTGGAAACCGATCCATTCAATACACCACAATCACAAGTATATCCTCAAGATCATACAATTAAGTCATGATTTCATGGTAACTATCATTCATCTATCTCATTTACAACAAGTGTGATCAATAATGCAACATCATATACATACATGTATCATAATGAAGCAAGAAAAAACATACATCACACAATCATAGAATCAGAACCATCACTAACCTTCAAACAAGCTTGAAACCCTAGGAAAGTTGATTTTCCCTTTCCGAATTCGATCTGCTTGTTCTTGGTCTACAAACAATCCATATAATACGGGGATCAATAAACAACACTAATTACCCGAATTGCTAACAATTCTATGAATCCTAGATCTTTCCCATGATTCCAAGTATCCAAAATAGGGTTGTTTCCACCATAGAATCTAGATCAAAACCCTCCCCCATCATTAACTACCCATTCTATTACGTTCAACGGATTGAAAACTAGATCCGGGGAGTGAAAAGTTTACCTTTAGGCTCAAGAATGGTGGAAACTGTCAAGAGTCGCATGGGTTCTTTCCTTTGCTCTAAAAATTGAAAAGTTCAAAATAAGGTCGTTTAGGGTTTTATTAACGACTTTAAGTCGCTTCAGGCCCGCCACAGCGGCCCTCATTCCGCTAGAGCGGTACTGCCAGAGCGACTAAAATCCCAACAAAGCGGCTTGCAAGAAACAGTAAGCTATTTAAAGAATTCCAAAATCCCCATTTCACCATACACTGATGCTTATCATAACCAACGACACTAACCTACGGTATGAGTGTCTACGATCGTCAATAGTATAGTAACCCAACTAAAGGTTGGGGTCATGTCCCAAGGGAGTGGTTTTGAGAATTGATAGAAAAATAAAATTAAATTCTAACTAGTCGTAGCTAAAGACATTAACGAACAAAAACATGGTAAACTAAAGGGGGTGACACGAAAGTGTCAAATATCAATTGGGGGTTTTGTCACAAGTAGTAAAAATAGCAAAAATTAACAAGAAAATCAAGTATGGGGAAATGTTCTTGGGGTGTGATCGTAATACCAGTTAAGACAAATAGTTGGGTACATGCTTTCAATAGGAAATTTGCAAGATAATAGTGACTAGGCTAAGCTTTAGATGGAAATAAGTTCTCTTCTCAGGCAACTTACCCCGTTTCAAATGGGTTCCTCTCGGACACCCATTTGCCGCATGAAGACCAGCCTACGCCTTACCCCACTCACTCTCTTGAGCTGAGTGGTAGGATATGGGACTAGGGCTTACCCTCTCGGGATGAACCTCATGTCGACCCACTCCTTAGGCAATCTATCTAGTGGTCTTGGTTTCGCGACCTTTCTCTCGGGCAAGCCAAAAACAAATGGGTGGTTTTGTATTTGCAACTACAAACCCATTAAATTAAACCACAACCACTAGGTGAAATCACCATTAAAATACCTCTACCCAATCAACAAGCAAGACCCTACAGCAATATCAACACATATTTGTTAAATCACACCCCAAGAATGGGGGTTTTTAGCCACACATCAAGAAATAAAAAAATACACCTAAAATGTTACTAAAATCAAATGGGTATAATAAATTAAACCTTGATTTAAGCAAAGGAAGAAGAATGGAGAAGACCCACTTCCA
Organism: Solanum acaule; assembly: GCA_036250505.1. Taxonomy (NCBI): domain Eukaryota; kingdom Viridiplantae; phylum Streptophyta; class Magnoliopsida; order Solanales; family Solanaceae; genus Solanum; species Solanum acaule. Next base: position 38,075 of record JAJOOR010011508.1, read on the forward strand.
ACTTGGGGAAGATGAAATCCTTCTCTCTTCAAGTCTCCCACAAAACTCTCTCCAAACTTGAGAGAAAATATCTAAAAAGATCACTATTCTATTCTGAAAAATAATAATAATGATTTGGAACTTCTAAAATTAATAAAGAGTTTAGTATTTATATCCCTCAGAAATTAGTGTAGGTGGATAGTTCGGCGAGGTTAGTCGAGTCCGCCGAATGACTCGACGACTCTCCCTTCTTCTGTCTCATCGTCGTTTAGTGCTTGCCTTCAGCATCTTCACGTTCCAGACCATTGGCCGGTAAAGTACTGCTTCGCAAAACTATTCGGCGAAGTGCCGACTGCTCCTTTCATCGCCTTTTTTATCCTCTTCTTTCAGGGCTTCGCATACTGGAACAAAGGGCGGAGTCTGTCCTTTCGGTGAATCGACAAAGGTGCTTGGCGATGCTCAGGCTTCATTTTCTTTGTTCTTTTCAGCCTTTTTGTTCCTTTTTGCGCCTAAGTGTCAATGCTTCCACTAAAACATCAAATACCTGAAACTTAAGAGTTTCATCAGATATTGAGACAAAATAAGCATCCGAGGACAGTATTTCTATCAAAATAAAGCCCTAAATAAGTCTAATTTGTGGACTTATCAACACCCCTAACTTAAACTTTTACTTTTCCTCAATCAAACTTAAGTTCAGCAGTTCAGAAAGGGTGTCTCAAACAGTGCTACACAAGACTCAATCATGTATGTACACAACAAGACTCAATTTACTTATGCAAGGATCAATTGTGTACTCAAAGATTTAGGTTGTGACACACCAATACCAAAGATTCTCATGCTCACAATACTTGTTACTTGTGCAAGTTCAAGCCCAACAAAAATTATCTAAATTTTCTCACATGAAGAATGATTGCATATTCACACACAGAGGTTAATCAATTCAAGATCAGGAATCAGATGCAACGCTCACACTAAAAAAAAAATAGGAACACAATGTATGTTTTCACCTATAGGTTTGCCCTTATTTTCCAATCGACTTTCGATTCGGCTTACTCAAGATCAAAAAGGTCTTTCTAAGGCTTGTAATGGGGCTGAGTGCAAAGGTATGGTCATTTAGGCTCAGTGACCTTTTCCTCGTGAGCTGTGGTATTCTCAAGGCATTCCCTTCTTTTCTTTTATCAATTCTTTTTCTAATGCTTCTAAGTCACCTTCTTATTCACCTTGATGGATTGCTTGGAAAATCGATTTCCTTCGTACTTTATTCCACATATATATATATATATATATATATTATTTTTTTATTTTTTTGATTGAAGGGTTTCTATCATTCTACAACACCATGGGTTAAGGGGGACTTTTCTTGCACTTCTTCACTTCTCCTTTTCCTTTTGGCCTAAGTTGGCTATTCGCTAAACCACAACTCAAGAGGATTGTAGGTAGTGGATCAAGTAAGGTCTAAGGTTCATCAAGGTTCTTCCAAAGAAAGGTAAGGCTCAAAGGGTGTTCAAAAGAGTTTCACACGCTCACGGGTAGGCCACAAAAAAGGTATATGTCAAATTTGGCTCACACTCTTTAAAGTTGCCTAAGATCATTTCAAGAGAACACCTTTCTAAATCAATTAGACTAACAAGGCAAATTCTAGGTTTATTCATGCAAGTTTCAAAGCAAGCTAATCACACAAGGCATCGACACTTAAGTAAAACAAGACTACACACTTTCACTAGTGTGCAACGGTCATTACAAGAGAATCAATTCGATAAATGGTTAATCACAACGAGATGCAAAGAGTTCACATATTGTCTATGCAACTTCATTTAGCCTCATCGTAGCCGTACATTCATGTTCGTTCAATTGAGAGCACTATTCAAGTCATCCGTATTGATCGAAACCGAGACTCAATTTTTTTTGCAAATGAACAACCATATTCAACTCATGAGGGGTGCCAGAAATGTGCAAAAAAATTCAAAATTTTTTGGAAGGGTCAAAATCGTTTACAATTAAAAACAAAAGAGAGCCATGAGCTCAAACAATCGCAAAACGGTTGTAAAAACACAATTAAAACAGATAACCCAAATGTAAACCAAAACACAAGTACGTCCATAGTAAGCAACAAAAGGTATGCCTCACCCCACCACAAATAAGAAACATTTGTCCTCAAATATACAACAATAATCCAGAGGTCAAATTAAATAAAGACAGAGATAGGGCTAGAGAATAATCCTGGTTAGGTAGCTGTTTCAAGTTGGAGTCCTTCAACAGATGTCTCGTAAAGTAGAAGGTATGCTGGAGACGTTTGGTGCATTACCGAGTGATTCATCAAGCTCAGTACATCTTCTCTTAGCATTCTAATGCGCCTATCTTAAACCCACGCTCTAGTGATTAAACAACTACCTTTTTTTGCGTTGGCCTGTAGCTTATCCAGTTTGTTCCGGTTTGATGATAGCGCTTTGACTTCTGAGTGATTCAGCGCTTCTCCAATACAATACAGAATTTCTCAGCAGCCGTGGATGTTCAAACGGCGGTGACCCTTGAGGTCGTCGATCAGATAGGTGAAATGCCGAAACTTTCTTAGATTGCCGAGTTTTACATATTCCAGGCTCAGGGGGTGCCTTGGGTCAAACGACAAAATAGCATTGATCACCAGTGTATTTGGTGACTCACCGACTAGGTCTGCTGCTCGCCATTCTGCATCTCTTTGGCACCTACCAGACTTCAATATGCAAGACTAAGACACTATTATTTTACTAGTATGAAAATATAAGATAATATGGGATTTTGGGTTGCCTTCCAAACAGCGCCTGAGTTAACATCGCGACACGACGCAAGTCAAAGACTACTCTACGTTCTCAGAATCACCCATGGTGTAATTAGGTGAATCTTCGGCGAACGGAAGATAGTGACCCATCATCAAATGGGTGAGTTGAACATCTTGCAACTGAATGGTCATGGAGTTTGAAGTAGTTACTTCGTTTAGCATATCAGTGTTGCCCTTCGTGTCATTCAGTTTCTTGTCATGCTCATCAAGTGTTTGCTGGATGAGTGAGGAGGTATCATTGCTTTGCACACCCTCATGCCTCTTTCCCTATTTGCAACCTCGAAGGGAGAATTCTTTTCCTTCTCCCTGGCTTGCTCTTCCAATCCCGCCACCCGGTTAGATAGAATATCTACTTGCGCCACCAGTTTATCTCATTCGTATTTCTTTTGGGCTTCTTTGTTGGTTTCAACCATTTTATCCAGTACTATTGCAATGACTTCATAGGGTTGGTTTTGCATTCTGCCTTCAAAAAGGTGATCAGCTATGCTTTTATTTTTGGGTTCGAGACCCCGATAGAAGCAATCCAGCAGTATTTTATCAGTCATTCCATGGGATAGGCATGTCTGCAAAATTGCTTTGAATCTTTGCCATAATTCCAGAATTGTCTCCTCCACAGCCTGTTTAAACGTCAGTAGGTTATTCCCGAGGTTCAATAGCTTCAGAAGAGGGTGATCTGTGTGATATCCATAGTGCTCATCCATTTTTGTTTCTCTACGTTGGTCTTCACACGAGCAAAACAAAACTACAACTAAGATTAGTAAAGCTAAAACTAAGAAAAACCAAACACTCTACTAAACTAAAAATTCTCAAATAACACCACTCCGCGGCAGCGGCAGCATTTTGATCCTTATCATGACCAATGACACTAGCCCACGGTATGAGTGTCTACGATCGTCGATAGAATAGTAACCCAACTAAAGGTTGGGGTCGTGTCCCAAGGGATGGTTTTGAGAATTGATAGAAAAATAAAATTAAGTTCTAACTATTCTTAGCTAAAGACATTAACGAACAAAAACATGGTAAACTAAAGGGGGTGACACGAAAGTGTCAAATTTCAATTGGGGGTTTTGTCACAGGTAGTAAAAATAGCAAAAATTAACAAGAAAATCAAGTATGGGGAAATGTTCTTGGGGTGTTACCGCAATAAAAGTTGAGATAGATCGTTGGGTACATGCTTTCAATAGGAAATTTGCAAGATAATAGTGACTAGTCTAAGCTTTAGATGGAAATAAGTTCCCTCTCGGGAAACTTACCCCGTTTCAAAAGGGTTCCTCTTGGACATCCATTTGCCGCATGAAGACCAGCTTGCGCCTTACCCTACTCACTCTCTCGAGCTAACTGTTAGGATATGGGACTAGGGCTCACCCTCTCAGGCTGAACCTCATGTCGACCCACTCATTAGGCCATTAGTCTAGTGGTCTTGGTTTCGCGACCTTTCTCTCGGGCAAGTCGAAAACACATGGGTTGTTGTATTTGCAACTACAAACCCATTAAATTAAACCACAACCACTAGGTGAAATCACCATTAAAATACATCTGCCCTATCAGGAAGCAAGACCCAACAACAATATTAAAACATATTTGCTAAATCACACCCCAAGAATGGGGGTTTTTATCCACACATTAAGAAATAAAAAAATATACCTAAAATGATACTAAAATCAAATGGGTATAAGAAATTAAACCTTGATATAAGCAAAGGAAGAATAATGGAGAAGACCCACTTCCAACTTGGGGAAGATGAAATCATTCTCTTTTCAAGTCTGCCACAAAACCCTCTCCAAACTTGAGATAAAATATCTAAAAAACGAACTATTCTATTCTGAAAAATAATAATAATGATTCGGAACTTCTAAAATTAATAAAGAGTTTAGTATTTATAGCCATCAGATATTAGTGCAGGCGGATAGTTCGGTGAGGTTAGTCGAGTCCGCCGAATGACTCGGCGACTCTCCCTTCTTCTGTCTCATCGCCATTTAGTGCTTGCCTTCAGCATCTTCACGTTCTAGCTCATTGGGTGGTATAGTACTGCTTCGCGAAACTATTGGGGACGCGCCAATTGCTCCTTTCATCTCCTATTTGATCCTCTTCCTTTAGGGCTTCGCATACTGGAACAAAGGGCGGAGTCTATCCTTTCGGCGAATCGCCAAAGGTGCTTGGCGATGGTCAAGCTTCAGCTTCATCATTCTTTTCTGCCTTTTTGTTCCTTTTTGTGCCTAAGTGTCCATGCTTCCACTAAAAATTCAATTACCTGAAACTTAAGAGTTTTCATCAGATATTGAGATAAAATAAGCATTCGAGGACACTATTTCTATCAAAATAAAGCCCTAAATGAGTCCAATTTGTGGACTCATCATACACCTCTAACCAACGACACTCCGAAAATACCCTTCAGGCTAATATCAATTTCGGGAGTTCTACTAACCCGAATTTAATTATGTAAAGTTGTACTGGTTCCTTAACGACTTATCTAACTACTCATGTAATCAAAATCATAAATGAGTCACCCATTTGTTACTAGATTTTCCTACACCTCAATGACTCCAATTTCGTCCAAAACTGGACTAGGTTAGGAAAATCCAATTACTACGAAAAAGTTTTTCGGTCCCAAATTTTCTCCCGTTGGCATTTCTAGAACAACGAAAATAGGTCGTTACAATAGATACCAATTTACCCATCACTCGTCCCCGAGTGATAAAACTTATAAAAAATAGGCTAAGAAAAGAATGAAGTAGTACATGTATTGACGAACAATTGGGGATACTTGTCTCGCATGTCCCTCTCGGTCTCCCAAGTAGCTTCCTCATCTGGATGATGCTTCCATTGAACTTTCACAGACATAATCTCCTTGGTCCTCAAGTTGTGCACATCACGATCAAGAATTGCAATTAGTTCCTCCTCATATTGGAGGACTTTGTCTAACACAATTGAGTCCCAATTAATGATGTAATCCCCGTCACCATGATACTTCTTTAACATGGACACATGAAATACCAGATGAACACCCGATAGATTAGGAGGTAAAGCCAATCTATACGCTACCGGTCCCACACATTCAAGAACCTCAAAGGGACCAATGTATCTAGGACTTAGCTTATCGTTCTTACCAAATCTCATCACCCCTTTCATGGGTGATACCTTTAGAAGAACATTTTCACCGGTTTGAAATGCCATGTCTCTTACCTTATGATCTGCATATTTCTTCTGTCTACTTTGGGCTGCTAGAAGCTTAGCTTGAATACTCCTCACCTTATCTTGAGCATCCTTTAGTAAATCAACCCCCAATTGTTTCACATCTCCAGCCTCAAACCATCATATGGGTGATCTACATCCCCTCCCATACAGTTCTTCAAATGGTGCCATCTCTATGCTGGTGTGATAACTATTATTATAGGAGAACTCACACAAAGGTATGAATTTATCCCAATGCCCTCCAAAATCAAGCACACATTCCCTCAACATGTCTTCTAACACTTGAATAGTCCTCTCTGACTGCCCGTTTGTCTGTGGATGGAAGGTTGTACTAAAAGTGGGTTGTGTGCCCAATTCATCATGTAATTTCCTCCAAAACTTAGATGTGAATTGGGTACCACGGTCTGAGATGATAGAGAGGGGCACCCCATGCAACCTCACTATCTCTTTCACATAAACTTTAGCCAACTATTCTGCATTATAATCTGTTCTTATCAGAATAAAATGTTCTGACTTGGTCAATCTATCAACCACTACCCAAATAGAATCAAACTTTCCCAAAGTCTTGGGAAGACCAACCACAAAAGCCATGGCTATTCTTTCCCACTTCCATTCCGGAATTGGCATTCTTTGAAGCAAATCTGCAGGCCTTTGATGTTCACACTTCATTTGTTTACAATTTGGACACTTCACCACAAACTCTGCAATATCCTTCTTCATGCCCGGCCACCAATAAATTCGCTACAAA
>JAJOOR010011509.1:0-33671 GCA_036250505.1 Solanum acaule
ATATATTAATTTAATAAAAATCAAAATTAAAATTTTTAATAATAAATACTTAAAATAATTTATCTCTATAAAATAATATTAACATTAAAAGCGCATTGATAGTTGTCATTTTTCGTAATTTGACTCTCAAAAACACTTTTTAAAAATGATTAGTCAAACACAATTTGCTTAAAAATGATTAGTCAAACAAATAGATTGCCCCTTGAACTTGTCCCGAAAAGTCAGTTACACGCTTAAACTATCATAGTGACCTATTACACACATTTACTACTCAAAAGTGAATTTATTACCACCCTGAGACGTTTAACACCACTCACACATTATGTGGTGTATTACACTCGCTGCCACATCAGTGCTATGTCAACGCCATGTCATAAATTGTAATTTTTTGTTTTCTTTTCTTTATTAGTTAACTTTTCTTTTGTTAACTATATTCTACTTTAATTAATCCCTAATTAATTATTTTAATTCTGTAATAATTATATCTTCTTCATCACTAAATTCCACCCATTTCAATTCTCATTTCATTGGAAAAATCTTATCTGGCCACCTTCACTATTGATTTTGTTCTTCACTGCCACTATATCACCTTCAATTCTTCTTCTTCTTTGTTACCCAACACCAAATATCACCACCACCATAATCAATATTGTTTTTTTCTTCTTCACCACCTTGAATTATCTCTTTTAATTTTTGCCGCCAGCCACCCGTCACCACCAAACCCATAAAGCTGCTATCACCACCAAATCCAAAAATTGATTAACAACCAAAATTTCTTTAACAAAGTAATTTTTTTTGAAAAAGATAGAAACAATCAACCAAAACTTTTCTAAATAAAATACAATTATTCACTAACAAATCTATGAGAATTAACCTAATTGCGACTCAAAAAATAATTGTTCTTTAAGATTGTGATAAAAAAAAAGTGTGATGAAAATAAAGAATGAAGAAGATGAGGACAATGGGTGGGGTGTGAAGAAGAAAAGGTGTGGGGGTGGGGGGAGGGGGTGGAAAAGAGGATTCTAATATCTTTTTTTTACTTTAATTTCAAACTGACGCGCCTATTTTTTTATATTTTTTTTCCACGTCAGTTTTAGGGGGTAAGAAAATTCACTTTTGAGTAGTATAGGTGTGTAATAGGTCACTATGATAGTTTAAGCGTGCAACTGACTTTTCGAGATAAATTTAAGAGGAAATTTATGCATTTTCCCTATCAAAGACACTTTTCAAATAATTAGTCAAACACAAATTGTTTTTTTTTTTCAAAAATACTTTTCTAAAATGCTATTTTAAAAAAGTGCTTATAAAAATAGTTAGTTTTAGTAATAATGTCAAAGAAGCTCTTAAACTCCAAACATTATCTTTTAATTTTTTAACCCCCTTACACCTTGTTTGGATAATTGTTACTCGTTGTATTGTATTGTATCATTAGTTTAAATATAATGTTTGTTTTGATTGTGTTAGTGAAAAATTACAAGATAATGAAATTGCAAGATTACAATTGAAAATAAAATGAAGAAATAAAATCTCTTTAGGCTGAGGCGCGAATATCTTGCTCGTTTTAAGGAGATTTTTTTTTCCCGCAAATTTACCACTAGACAGTGTCTAGTGGCCTTTTATTAAACATAAAAAATATCAATAGGGATAAGTGCAAGCAAGGGGGGCTAGGCCTTACCTTACTAATCCTAATGAAGTGTCTACTACCTAACAAGCATGAAGAAAATAAGAGCTAGAGAGAACTAAGTATTTTCTGATCACCATAGAGTTTGTAATACACTCCATGATGATATTACAAATGAGGATGCTTAAATAATGTAAAAATATGTCAATCAAGAAGAAAGTTGAGTTATCAGCCTCAAACTTTCTATTGCAAATGCATGAATTAAAAAAGATTGATTACCCATCAAAGGTAACTTGGAGTATTTTTCTCTTGTCTTCTTCTTCAAACCTAACAACACTTGATAATTCATACTTTCTTTATGGATTTATTGGATCTTGTTGAACCTATTGATACTATCAAATGGTTCTTCTTTGCATGTCGCATCAATAGGTGCCTTGGAACAAACTCCTCAGTCATTTTACCGTCCCAACTATGTTGCCTTCCATGTGTCTTCTTTTTGCTTCTGTTACTTCCACTTCTTTGTTGCCTAGGTGATATATCTCCTTCCCTAGCCACTCTATCAAAGCACATGTCCAGCGTATCTTTCTGAATCCATTATATTTTTGCCTGAACCAACTCGCGGCGCATCAACCCCAACTCTTGGCGTTCCCCCTTTGTTTTCGATAGTTGTTTGAACAATAATATTACTTGTAACAACATCCATTGAGTGTGCAAGATTTTTCTCAGAAGGGACAACAACCAATTGCCGATCTAACGAAGTATTTTTACTTTGATTGACATCTACAACCTTTCTTTTTTCATTTAGTATTTCTCTTGCATCACCTTGATACTTTTCACTATCGATAGTACCTTTTGTAGCAACTTCAATGGTATCATCAATTTGTTTGTTATTTTGATTTCTTTTTGAGATCAAACGACAACTATCTTCATCATGACCTTGGTGCTTACAATAATTGCAATACAAAGGTAGATTATCATATACAATCTCCTGAAAAACCTCGATCAACTTACCAGATTTTCCATCCACAAACTGCAATCTTATACGATTTGGAAGCTTTTCCATTAGATCAAGTATAACCTTGACCCTAGCTGTGCTAGGTCTTGACTTGATTTGAGTAGCTTTATCTATAGCTATTGGTTTCCCAACTGCCGATGCTATAGACAACAGACTTCTTTGCAAACAAATCTGGAGATAAGTTTGGTAAAGAAATCCAAACCACAGCTAACGTCGTTTCCTCCTTAGGATTATATCCAATGGACCATGGAAAAACCCTACATTGGTGCTCCTCTCCATTGTAGAGAAGATAATTAACTGAGCGAGATAATGCTAGTACATAATCTTCATATTGATCAAATCTCAACAAAATTTGTCTTGGAGCAAGTAAGCCAATTAAACAATTGCCCTTGGTACCAAGATGTTTCGGTAAAATTGACCTTAATACCTTCAAATCTGGCGCACCATGGGATAATTTAAACACCACTGCTTGATGCAATCCCTCTTCAATCATAAAGTCTTGCCTTTCCTCTATTGAAAACGTGATACTAGGTTCTCCATGAATTATTTCGATTGATTTTGCGATTGTTTTTTAGTTAATCAGGGCATATTATTTAGGATTAATAGTATTGGAATTGAAAAAGGTGGTGTATGTGGTGGTTTGGGTGATTGGGCCGGTTGGGCAACCTCGAAAGGAGGTCGCCCAGTGGTCGTAGCAGCCATAAGAGTTGCACAACTGTTGGCTTAAAAGCCTAGGTCAGCCATCGTAAGGTCGACCTTGAGTTTCTTCACGTTTTACCTGCAACAAATGTTTTTCACCGGTCAAGCAGTAGTCCTTCTTGACTTGACCCCTCTAGGATACAACAACCTTCTCACAAAGTATAACTCAACAAACTCTGGACAAGAGTTGAATCCAAAGCTCCACAAAAAAAAAACCTCCCTTGAACTAATAAGAACTCTCTTTTTGACAAACTTTATGCACTCCATCTTTTCCTTATATGTTGTGTATCCCAAACCAAATGAAGACCTCCACTATTTATACTAGAAGAAGTCTTCCTAGCAATGAGTAGAAAGATAATGGTGTAATAAATAATGAAGATAAATGGCCTTAGGAGTTACATAGGTTACAAGGATAATAGAGGAATTGTGAGTGAGAATAAAGGGACACAAAGCCACCAACGGCTTGTGAGTTGCTGCACCAAAGAAATCTATAACATATGCACTAACTCCAATGGGAGTAATGCAGAATAATACTAATGCAACATTTATGATGTGCAACGGCAGCAAACTGAAAACCACTAATGGTTGGCAGCAACGTCTATACTTAAGTTCTAGCAAATTAATATACAAAATATTAATATTAAAATGCTAATAAACCAACAATCCCCCACTCATTTTAATATTAGATAAGAGAGTCTATCAGCTGAAGGAAGACTACTATGCATAATGAAGGTGTGCTCTGTATTGAACCTCCACTTAGTGAAACAATAACTTTTACTCTAGAGTCGTAGTGGTCTCAGACTTGAACTACGACTGCTTAAGGGAAATAATATATCACTGCTCACACATAATGATCAAGGTGTTTACATGAGCTTTAAAGCCAGCACGTTATGGCCATGTGATATCCCGGTTTCATGAGTGCTTTTGAGAATAAGCCCAATTCTCATAGGAAGCGACCTACTTCAACACTCACATAGGTGAAATCTGTCGAGAGTGCTCCTGTAAGCTTAACACTCCACCCATATGGGCTATAGATAATCATTAAGAGTTTTATCAACTCAACCTTCACAAATTACTATAGGAAACGATGCACTCACATCATAGGGAGGGAATAAAAAGATAGTGCATTTTTTCACAACAAGTCATCATATGATTAGTTTTTCCCTTTGAACCTGGTTATAGGATCTCTAGTCCCCAGGTTGGGTTTTCTCATATATGACTCAAGGATCTATAGGCTTCAATCCCATCCCCCTCGACGTGCTCCAGACCTTTTCTCTTGTTAAGGCCTTAGTAAGAGGATCTGCAAGATTATCACAAGATTTGACATAATCAACATTAATGGTACCACTTGTCAAATACGATCTTACATTAGTGTATTTTCTCCTTATATGTATGGATTTACTGTTAGAATAACGATTTTGAACTCTACCAATTGCAGCAGTGCTATCACAATGAATTGAAATAGGAGGAATTGGTTTTTCAAAATAAGGTATTTGAAACAATAAATCTCTTAACTAATTCGCTTCCTCATAAGCTGAAGCTAAATCAATTAGTTCAGCCTCTATGGTAGAGTTAGCAATTATAGTTTGCTTTTTTGATCTCCAACAAATAGCACCACCACCCAAAGTAAAAACATAACCAGTGGTAGAACATGAATCACCTAATAAAGTGTTCCAATCTGCATTGCAAAAGCCTTCAAGTACAGCAGGATATTTTTTATAGAACAAACCACATTTTTTTGTTCCAATTAAATATCTCATAACTCTTGTTATAGCATGCCAATGTTCATTACCTGGCTTGCTTGTAAACCTGCCTATTACTCCTACTGCATATGCAATATCATGCCTAGTGCAATCAGTCATATATCTCAAACTTCTGATTAAGCTAGCATATTCCTTTTGATTTATTACATCATTTTCACTTTTAACTGGAAATAAGTGAACACTTGAATCAAAAGGAGTAGCAACATGCTTGTAATCATGAAAGTTATATTTTTTCAAAACTTTCTCAACATAATGTGACTGGTCAAGGAAAATTCCCTCACATGTTTTTGTTATTTTTATTCCAAGAATAAAATTTGCCTCTCCAAAATCTTTCATATCAAAATGGCTTCTAAGAACATTTTTAGCTTTATCAATAACATTCACGTTAGAGCCAAAGATCAATAAATCATCAACATATAGGCAAAAAATCACATGTGAATTATTCCAAGACTTATGGTATATGCACTTATCACACTCATTTGTTTTAAAACCATTTTCAATCATGCAAGAATCAAACTTTTCATGCCATTGCTTTGGTGCCTGCTTCAAGCCATATAGGGATTTAGTAAGTTTACATACTTTGCTTTCTTGGCCTGCTTCAATAAAAGACTCGGGTTGTTCCATATAAATTTCCTAATTTAGGTCTCCATTTAAAAAAAACAGGTTTTTACATCCATTTGATGAATTTACAAATAAAAAATTGCAGCCATAACAATTAAAAGTCTTATGGATGTAATTCTTGTTACCGGTTAAAAAGTATCAAAAAATTCTAGGCCTTCTAGTTGTTTAAAACCTTTTGCAACTAGTCTAGCCTTATATTTATCAATAGATCCATCCGGTTTCAACTTTTTTCGTAAGACCCATTTGCAACCAATAGTTTTACAACCCGGTGGTAAATCAACTAACTTCCAAGTTTTATTAGAAATTAGAGATTCCATTTCATCATTTACAGCCTCTTTCCAAAAAATAGATTCATGTGAAAATAATGCTTCTTTCAAAGTGAGAGGGTCATCTCCAACATTAAATACATAAAAATTAGGACCAAAATCTTTTTATACTCTAGCTCTTTTACTTCTTCTTAACTCAAAATCATTAACTTCTTTATTTTTCAAAGTAGAAGGAGAAGAACTAGGTAGTGACAAAATATTTTGTTCAATCCTTTGACCCCTACTATTTATAGAATCAAATGAAAATTTATTTTCATGAAAAATAGCATCACCGGATTCTATTATAATATTATCTTCAAGATTAAAAAATCTATAGGTTGTACTATTTGAAGCATAACCAAGAAAAGCACAAGTAGTAACTTTCTTACCCAATTTTGTAATATTGGGACCCATTAGCCTCACGAAGGCTAGACAACCCCAAACTCTTAGATATCCCAAACTTGGCTTGTAACCTTTCCACAATTCAAAAGGTGTCAATTTATACTTTTTATGAGGCACACGATTCAACACATAACAAGCAGTCAAAATAGCTTCACCCCATAAATTTAAAGGTGCATGTGACTCAATAAGCATGGCATTAGTCAAATCAACCAAAGTTCTATTTTTCCTTTCCGCTACTCCATTAGATGAAGGAGAATAAGGAGGAGTAGTTTCATGAATTATTCCCAATGATCTAACAAAAGAATTAAACTCATTTGACTCATATTCATAGCCTCTATCACTTCTAATTTTGTTTTCTTCCAAACTGATTTTCAACCTCATGGAGATAAGTTTTAAAATTTTCAAAAGCATCACTTTTATTTTTCATCAAGTGAACATATGTAAACTTAGAAAAATCATCAATGAAAGTGATAAAATATCTATTACCTCCACGAGTTAAAATTCTACCAAGTTCACAAATATCAGTATGAACTAATTCTAACAAATCAATTTTTCTTTCAACTTGAAAATGAGGCCTTTTAGTGATTTTGGCTTTACTACAAGCCTCACACTTTTAAAGATTCTTTTTAACCATTGGGATTAATCCTAAACTACTCATGATTCCAACATAACGATCATTAATATGACACAAACGAGCATGCCAAAAATTGGTAGAAGAAAACATGTAAACAGAAGTAGAAACTTTAGTCATTTAAACATTCAAATTGAACATCCCATCATAAGCATACACCTTTCCCACAGAAATACCCTTCTTCACAAATACATATTGATCAGATTCAATAATATGTTTAAAGTCTGCTTTGTTAAGAAGAAAAGTAGACATCAAATTTTTTCTCATGGAAGGAGTATAAAGTACATCTTTCAAGTTAATACTCTTCCAGAAGTAAAACACAATTCGACATCTCCCGTTCCAAGCACTTGAGTTGTATGAAAATCACCAAGCATGATGGTTTTGGGCTCCTCAAAATGAGCATATTTTTTAAACTAGTCTTTGTTATAACAGACATGACGATTTGCACCAGAATTGGCCCACCATTCATCAACACTCTCAACCATGTTTATGTCGGTAATCACCGCCACAAAAGGTTCTTCGGTAACGTTTGCCTGAGGGTTAGGACTACGTTTCTGAAATCTGCAAAATCGAGCAATATGCCCACTCTTGCCACATACAAAGCATGGTCCCTTATCTTGAACTTGTTGATTTTGTGCTTGGCTATTTTCACCATTATTTTTCTTGGGAGGTCTACTATCCTTTTTCTTAAATTTTTTCTTCTTAGACTTCAAAGAAGTATTTTTGTTACTGAAATTCTATTGTATTGTAGTTTATCGTTTAATCCATCGTTAGGTAATGAAAATACTCATTTTATGTAACAACCGATTTGGTGTGATCGCATCGTTACCTTAATATTTTCTTCCCATTTTGTCTTTATTTATTATTTGATAATCATATTTCATCTTTTATCATACCTTTTCATAGTAATTTTATCATGTACCCCACTTTTTTTGTAGGTTTATCATTTAAATTATGGATGTGTGACATTATATAATGACGGAGAACGATACAATCCATCCAAACATTGTATTAATTAAAATAATCTATACAATGTAATAGGATACAGAAACTGAAATAGTACGTAACAACTATCTAAATAGTTTAGTTAATAAAAATCTTAAATCGCTAGAGTGGACTTCTTTTTTTATTTATCAAGCTACCATAATGCTTGCTGCTGGGGTTAGGCTAGTATGCTCCTAATCTATGTCAATATGTATTGATTAGAGCAAAGAAAAACTATAGCCGATAAATTGAAAATACCTTTTTATTTTTTTAACATGAGGGTGTGTTTGGTACGGAGGAAAATACTTTTTTAATTTTTTATGTTTGATTTTCAAATATTTTCTCGAGGAAAATAAGCTTTTTAAAATTAAGAAAATGACTTTTCTAATGGAACTAAATAAAATAAGTTGCATAAGTAACATTTCATGATTACTGTCTCCACTCCACCCACCTAACCATCCAATCCTCACCCTTTGACAATTCCACCTTCTGCCACCCCCGAAACCCCATTCTCCATTCTTATCCATCTGCGTAACATTTTGCTAGATAACATATAATGTCTTGAAACAATAATTTTTACTTACCTAATACTAAAAAATAAATAAAAGATTCACTTAATTTTCAAGAATATAATTTTTAATATATTTTAAAATACTTTAAGTTGCAATTTATAGTGCTATTAACATAATTTCATGTAACGACCTGTTTCCGTCGTTATGGAAAAACCAATGGGGAGGGAAATCGGGCCAGAAAACTTCTAAGTAATAACTTGGAAATTTCTAGCCTAAGCTAGACTTGGATGAAATCTGAGTCAGGTGAGGTCTAGGGTAATCTAGTAATAGATGGGGGGTTTAATTATGAATTTGACCACATGAGTAGATAGCCAAGATGTTAAGGAGCATGTACGACTTTACGTAATCGAATTCGGGAGAGTAGAACTCCCAAAATTGATCGTGGCCTGAAAGGGTAGTTTTAGAACATCCAGGTTTGAAGGTGTGTTGTGAAATGGGAGCTTGGAACTCAAATTCCGAGCTTCTATCTCCGTACAAGACGCCGGGCTGGGATTTATTACGCCAGGGCAGGGCCACTGTGGCGGGATGGGGTTCGCCGTGGTAGGCCAGTTGCGACTTAAGTCGGGGAAAAACCCCAATTTCATTATTTTTAACAAAACTTTGTTCTGAAGAGCTAAGGTACAACCCAAGGCAGTTTCTTGATAGATTTCCACGACTTCTAGTGCTAAAGGTAAGGAAATTAATCCCCTAATTCGTATTTCGATTCTTAAAACTTAGAATCTTGAGTAATTATCATTGTGGAAGGGTTTTGACCTAAAGTTAATGGTGGGGAAAAGCTCTAGTTGAACATTAGGATTATGGGTTTGGCCTTAGATTGATATTTTGATATAATTCGGGTAAATATTGCCTTGTTTATTGATCCTTGCATTAATTACTTGTTTATAGACCAAGAACAAGCTGAAGGACTTCGTAAAGGGAAGGCTCAATTGCCTTAGGAGTATTCAGGCTTGGTTTCGAGGTAGGTGATGGTTCAATTTCCTGTTGTGTGATATTTGGTTGTTAATTGCTTCATTGTATGCATGCATGCATGTATGTGAATAGAAAATGTGAATCAATCTAATGAAATGATTATGTGGGAACAATTACATGCCATAAACTTATTACTTATGAGCATTGTTTATCATGGTTGTGATTGTGACTGTGGTTGTGCTGACTGGATCGGGTATCACGTTCCGACACATATATTGGATCGGTTATGTCACTCCCCGAGCCTACACCCTGGGCGGGATTGGCACTGGAAGACCATTGCTGGCCCCAAGCGAACCCTTAGCCTGGCTTACTTAACTCAACGGAAGACTTAACTCATCAATAAACATTTATGAAGAAACTAGAAAGTCATAAAGGAACATTCAACTGGCCATTAAAGGCAAACTCAAGTCTTTAACATGTGAAACGAAAAGTAAAGACAACTGAAATAACTAACTGACTGTCTGTCTATGAAGCCTCTAAAACAACTGAGATGGATGTTGGGACAAACCCCACAACATCCTAATGAACTAAACTAGAAAGCAATGAAAATGGATCCTCCGAAATGTAAGGAGGCTCACCGACTAACTCTGATCTTCTCACTGGATCAATGGTGCGCTGGAATGCCGATCCTAGTTACATGTGTCTACATCATAAAACGGTGCAGACCAACTGGCATCAGTACATTGAATGTACGAGTACGCGAGCTGGAATGTTAAAACAACATAGGCTTGAAAAGGAATTTGAAAGAAACTGAAGAACTTACCTGGCTCAACTCAACTCAACTCAATATAACTGAACTCATTTCAATATAAAGCAATTTAAAAGAAGTGAAATATAAAGAAAAGCTATTTAAAAACATGATGTCAACTCTGTGTGGATGAAAAGATACATATCACTCTGAGATGTATGTAAAAATACAATAAACTGAGTAAATAAAAATACAATAACTTCTGTGGGAGTTTCTCTAACCGACAACCATCACATAAGATCTATAGTGATGATGCAGCGATCTACCTCACATTGCTAGCGCATCCTATATCCGGACAAAGGTATAGGACCTGAACTACTAAGTGGATCCACTAGTCTATTGTGAAAAGGGTTCATCTAAAAAGTATGACCCTTTTCTACTCATGGTGGCTATATAATTTTATGGAGACGTGAGTTATCTGAACTCATGCTCGCCCCCAATTCGGTGCTCAATACTACTCCTAAAATATACTAGCACATATGTTTTAAAAACATACTTCTTCTGTGATTTGAGATTAGTGCTCAAAAACTTAGCTCAAAGGCTATCTTGGAAATCAAAGTTTCCCCTCTTGCTTCATTTAGAAAGCGATTACTTTTTCTGAAAACTAGCCCGAAGGCTCTTTGGAAATCTCAGTTTCCGTTCTTATTTAAATGTGAAAACATTTTGAATCTGTTTGGGAATACTTAGTCCCCATATGCTTTTGAAGAAATGAACTTCAACTTTATTCTTTACTGAACTCAAAACTTAAGTCTTAAAACAAAGTTAAAACGCTTGCAAAAGACTTTTTGGAAAACTCTAAGAACTTCTCTTGACTTGACACTTACTTCTCTTGTCTTTGATCTTAACTTTACTTGAATTGAACTATGGATTCAAGGTTCATGATCCCATGTTTATGGATGATTTAATGATGTTTAGATGTACCTTAGAGTGTTGGAATCAACTTAGAAACATAGGTACATTGTTAAGGAACAAGTACGAAAAGGTGGGGAACAAATGGGGAAAATTGGCGTCCCTGGCGCTCTGAGAGGCGCGGGGAGCCAGCCCTCAAAGTTCAGAGAACTTCCTAAGGCGCTCTAGCTGGCGCGACGCGCCAGAGGCCAAAGCTCAGATGAACTTTTGTGGCGCTCTAGTAGGCGTGGCGCCCCAAGCCCTTGCCCAGAAAATCCCCGACTTTTCTCCTTCGTTTTTAATCTCTAAACCCTCTTAACTTCAATGGTTCTTTACCCCAAACATTTAGGATCATTTATACCCTCAATACATGATAGATTTCACTTGAAAAATAACCCGGAAATATGAATCATATCAACACTAGGCATTCAATAATCAACCCACAAGAATTCAACAATGTTCTTCAAGAACTTTACTTTCTTAACATTCAAACAACTCCAATTTTGCTGAATTGAAACAAGTTGGTGTGTGGGTGAACTAACCCATCACTAAAAGATCTCACATACCTTGTAGGGATCACCCAAGACGAATTCCACTCGAACCGCTTGGATGATCTTGGCAAAATCTCAACTTTTTCTCCCGTTCTTTTTTCCTTTCTCTCTCTCTTCTCCAAGCCCTAAGCGTATTCCAATTTTCCAAAACTGAATTAAGTTCTGTTTTTACCCCAATAAACCCCTAAAAATGAATTAGGAAATTAATTAGAGGAAAGACTAGTTTGCACTTCCTTAAATCCGGATTTGGACTTTCCTTAATCTGACTGCCCAACTTCCAAAATGCATAACTCACTCATACGATATCGAAATCGCGCAAACTCGATGGCGTTAGAAAGATCTTCCCAAGGTATTTCTAACCATATCAAGAACTAATCCTAACTCATCCTGATCTAGGAGTTATGGTCGTTTGAAAATGACCAAAACTCACTTTTCTAACTTGGACAAATTTTCCAGATTTTTCTTATTCTTTCCAAGAATAAGTATTTTCAGATTTTAAACTCTTTCTAATCGTTTCTAGGTGTGAGATGTTACAATATCTCCCCCTTGGGAACATTCGTCCTCGAATGAGCTTTATTTCACTAAGCTAAGGGTAGCAACATCAAGTTCAACACTCAACAAGTAAAAGCAGGTAACAACATGCTTACTCATAATTTAGATAGTACTAAGAAGAGAATTAGTACCTTGATCTGCATTTTCTCCGGATTCAAAGAGATGTGGATATCTCTACTTCATATCCTCTTCAACTTCCCAAGTATCTTCTTCAACACATTGGTTCCTCCAAAGGACCTTGACTGATGCGACCTCCTTTGTCCTCAACTTGCGAACTTGGTGATCTAAAATCTGAACCGGAATCTCCTCATAAGATAAGCTATCTTTGATCTTAATATTTTTAGTTGATATGATCAATGAAGGATCGCCCATGCACTTCTTCAACATGGAGATGTGAAATACTAGATGAACCGCTGCTAATTCCTGTGGTAGCTCCAACTCATAAGCTACATTGTCAATCCTCTTGGCTATGCGATAAAGTCCAATATACTGGGGACTAAGCTTCCCCTTTTTACCAAACCTCATAACACCCTTCATAGGTGAAACTTTCAAATATATCCAATCATCTACTTCGAACTCTAACGCCCTTCTCCTAACATCAGTGTAGGATTTTTGGCGACTCTGTGCCGTTTTCAACCCTTTTTGAATCACTTTCACCTTCTCCATAGCTTGGTGAACTAAATCTGGTCCTATCAACCCTGCTTCACCAACCTCAAACCATCGAATAGTAGATCTGCATCTTCTCCCATAAAGAGCTTCATAAGGAGCCATTTGGATGCTAGCGTGGTAACTGTTGTTGTAAGAAAACTCAATGAGAGGTAGGTGATCATCCCAATTTCCTTTGACATCCATCATACAAGCCCTCAACATATCTTATAATGTCTGAATAGTTCGCTCTGCTTGCCCATCAATCTGAGGATGAAATGCAGTACTTAAGTTCTCCTTTGAACCCAAGCCTTTCTGAAAAGATTTCCAGAATTGTGCAGTAAATTGTGCACCTCTATCTGGAATAATAGAGACTGGGACCCCATGAAGTCTTACCACCTCCTGAATATATAATCTGGCGTAATCTTTTGCTGAATGGGTAGTATTTACTGGGAAAAAGTGGGCTGATTTTGTTATTCTATCGACAATCACCCAAATAGAATCATGTTGCCTGCGAAACCTTGGTAAACCTGTGACGAAGTCCATATTAATCATCTCCCACTTCCATTCTGGAAGTTCTATATTCTGCGCTAAACCATCGGGCCTTTGGTGCTCAACTTTCACTTGTTGGCAATTTGGACACTTAGCGACAAATTCAGCAATGCCCTTCTTCATGCCATTCCACCAATAAACCTCTCTCAAGTCACGATACATCTTTGTGGAACCCGGATGAATGGAATATTTGGAGCTTTGAGCTTCCTCCATGATCCTCTCTTGGAGTCTATTCACCATAGGTACACACAGTCTACCTTGATATCTCAATACACCATCTCCCCCTTGTTCAAAAGCTAATACTTTTTGCTTTTGAACATTTGCCTTCAATTCAAGCAAAATAGGGTCTTGGTCTTGCTTCTCTTTAACTTCTGACATTGTCCAACTCCCAGGTGTGCAAGTCTTTGCACATCTTTTGCTAACTCTCTCTTTCCTTCTTCAACATGGCCGGTGCTACCCATGGACAACCTGCTTAAGGAATCCGCAACAACATTAGCCTTACCTGGATGGTAAAGAATACTCATGTCGTAGTCCTTGAGTAACTCTAACCACCTTCTCTGTCTGAGATTGAGCTATTTCTGAGTGAACACATATTGAAGGCTCTTGTGATCGGTGAACACATCCACGTTAACACCATACAAATAATGGTGCCATATCTTCAAAGCGAAAACTACAACAGCCAACTCTAGATCATGGGTTGGATAATTCTTCTCATGAACTTTCAACTGTTTGAAGGCATAGGCTAAAACTTTGCCATTTTGCATTAAGACACAACCCAGACCAACTCTAGATGCATCACAATACACCACAAAACTTTGAGTACCTTCTGGTAAGGTCAAAATTGGGGCAGTAGTCAACCTCTTTTTCAATTACTGGAAGCTTTTCTCACAAGCTTCAGACCATTGAAATTTCACTGTCTTCTGAATCAACTTGGTCAAAGGAGACGAAATACACGAGAACCCCTCTACAAACCTTCTATAATAGCCAGCTAAACCTAAGAAACTCCTAATATCAGTTGGAGATGTGGGTCTAGGCCAATTCCGCACTGCCTCAATTTTCTGAGTATCAACTTTAATCCCATCACCAGAAACTATGTGGCCCAAGAACGCCATAGATTCAAAACTCACACTTAGAGAACTTGGCATACAACTCCTTATCTTTCAAAGTCTGAAGAACTATTCTGAGATGGCTAGCATGATCCTCTTCATTCCTTGAATAGATTAGTATGTCATCAATGAAGATAATAACAAACATATCTAAATAAGGTTTGGAGACTCTATTCATAAGGTCCATGAATGCTGCTGGTGCATTAGCTAAACCGAACGACATGACCAAAAAGTCATAATGACCATAACAGGTCCTGAACGTTGTCTTTAGGATGTCACAGTCCCTTACTTTCAACTGATGGTAACCTGATCTGAGGTCAATTTTTGAGAAATAAGAAGCACCCTGAAGCTGATCGAAAAGATCATCAATTCTCGGAAGAGGATACTTATTCTTGATGGTAACCTTGTTCAACTGGCGGTAGTCTATAAACATCCTAAGGGAACCATCTTTCTTTCTCACAAACAAGACCGGAGCGCCCCAAGGTAAGACACTTGGTTGAATGAAACCCTTATCTAGGAGATCTTTCAACTGCTCTTTCAACTCTTTCAACTCTTTCAACTCTACTGGTGCCATTCTATATGGTGGAATAGAGATAGGACGAGTATCTGGAATGATGTCTATGCCGAAGTCTATTTCTCTCTCAGAAGGGACTCCGGGTAAATCATCAGGGAAGACTTCTGGAAACTCTTTTACTATAGGAACTGACTTAATAGGAGGTACCTCAACACTTGAGTCATTAACTCGGACTAAGTGATAGACACACCCCTTGGAAACTAACTTCCTCGCCTTAAGGTACAAAATGAAACGACCCTTAGGCACTGCTGAACTGCTTTTCCACTCTAAGACTGGCTCATTTGGAAACTGAAACTAGACTACTCGAGTACTACAATCAACTGAGGCATAAAAGGCATGAAGCCAGTCCATACCAAGAATGACATCAAAATCTACCATGTCTAACTCGATTAAATCAGCCATGGTACTCTTGTGATTGACGAAAATGGGACAATCACGATAGACTCTCTCTCTGCTAGAATAGACTCACCAACAGGCGTAGAGACACTAAATGGTTCACTAAGTTGCTCAGGAATAACATCAAAGTTCATAGCAACAGAAGGAGTTACAAAAGATAAACTCGCTCCTGGATCTAGCAAGGCATAAACAGTAAAGTCAAAGACTCGAATCATACCAGTGACAACATCTGGTGAATCCTCTTGTTCTTAGCGACTGTTGATAGCATATAAGTGGTTTGTTCCTCCGCTAGTACCGGAAGTAGCCCTTCTAGGTGCAGCTCTGTCTGGTGGAGCAACTGAAGAAGACTAGGCTCTATTGCCCGGATTTCCACTACCTTGCTTATTCTTACGAAACTCATTCATGAAATGCCCAGTCTGACCACACTTGAAACAGCCAATGGATCCCTCACGACAAATACTTGAGTGGTTCCTACCACACTTGGCGTAGGTAGGAGACTCACTACCCCCTCTCACCACACTACCTTGAGAATAGATAGGCTTAGCTCTGGAATTTTGACCATAGTACGCACCTTTGTTCTTAGGTACAGGTGCACTAGCAGTTGATGGAGTAGGTCCCTTCTGTTTTTGTTGGAAGGATGACCGATTGGCATTACTCTTCTGCTGCCCAGACTCATTCCCTGTCTTAGCCCTCTTGTTCTTGAATTCCTCTTTATCCCTCAGCTTCTCTACCTCTACTTGTTGCACATAGACCATTAACCTCGAAATGTCCATGTCTACAATAAGCATTATTGCACGGCCCTCTTTGTTTGATAGACGAGACAACCCAGCAACAAACAGACTCATCCTACTCCTCATGTCTGCAACCATTTCCAGAGCATAGCGAGACAGTTGGGTGAATTTCAACCCATACTCATGAACGCTTAGAGAATCCTTCTTAAGTGTGAGGAACTCACGTACCTTGGCCTCTTTCAGTTCTCGGGGAAAGAAACGCCCCAAGAAAGCCACTTCAAATCATGCCCAACTCGCAAGTGGTGCATCCTCAGCTTTGCCCCCTTTCAACTGATCAAACCAAGTCCTAGAAACTTTTTTCATCTAATATGAAGCTAGCTCAACTCTCACAGTATCAGTAACATGCATCACATCAAACACCTTTTTCAGTTCCTCAATGAAGTTCTCTGGATCCTCTGCAGTGCTCGAACCAATGAAATTTTGAGGATTCATCCTCAAGAACTCACGAATTCTTAAAGTGTCAGCCCCTTCTTGTCGAGCTCCTCTTTGTTGCCCAACCTGGTTAGTCACTGCTTGACTCAGTATTCTAATTGATTTTCTGAACTCAGCGTTAGTGACTTCCCCTTGAGGTTGCACTTTAGGTGCATTTGGTAGCTCTTGCTCCTCAACATTATGCCTAGCAGGACGACCTCTGACAGCTCTTCGTGGAGGCATGATTATCTGAAAACACGCGCAAACACGAATTAGAAGGAAACTTTTTAGAGATAAAACTCTAACGCATGAAAGAAGTGTGAAAGAAGTGAGAAATTTTCCTAAGTGTTGCAGCCTCCTAATTATAGATGTGGCGTGCTTCACACCGATAACTAGGACTATATAGACATAACTTCATAGACTCCCTAGGACACTTAAACTCTGTGCTCTGATACCAAGTTTGTCACACCCCGAGCCTACACCCTGGGAGGGACTGGTACTCGAATACCATTGCTGGCCCCAAGCGAACCCTTGGCCTGACTTACTTAACTCAGCGTAAGACTTAACTCATCAATAAACATTTATGAAGAAACTAGAAAGTCATAAAGGAACATTCAACTAGCCATTAAAGACAAACTCAAGTCTTTAACATATGAAACGAAAAGTAAAGACAACTGAAATAACTAACTGATTGTTTGTCTATAAAGCCTCTAAAACAACTGAATGGATGTTAGGACAAACCCCACAACATCCTAATCAACTAAACTAGAAAGTAATGAAAATGGATCCTCCGGAATGCAAGGAGGCTCACCGACTAACTCCGATCTGCTCACTGGATCAACGGTGCGCTGGAATGCTGATCCTAGTTACTTGTGTCTACATAATAAGACGGTGAAGGCCAATTGGCATCAGTAAATTGAAGGTATGAGTATGCGAGTTGGAATGCTAAAACAACATAGGCTTGAAAAGGAATTTGAAAGAAACTGAAGAACTTACCTGGCTCAACTCAACTTAACTCAACATAACTGAACTCATTTCAATATAAAGCAATTTAAAACAAGTGCAATATAAAGAAAAGTTGTTTCAAAACATGATGTCAACTCTGTGTGTATGCAACGATACATATGACTCTGAGATGTATGTAAAAATACAGTAAACTGAGTAAATAAAAATACAATAACTTCTGTGGGAGTTTCTCTAAACGACAACCATCACATAAGAGCTATAATGATGATACAACGATCTACCTCACGCTGCCAACGCATCCTATACCCGGCCAAAGGTATAGGACCTGAACTACTAAGTGGATCCATTAGTCTATTGGAAAAGGGTTAATCTAAAAAGTATGACCCTTTTCTACCCATGGTGGCTACATGGTTTTATGGAGACGTGAGTTATCTGAACTCATGCTTGCCCCTAATTCGGTGCTCAATACTACTTCCAAAATATACTAGCTCTTATTTTTTAAAAACATACTTCTTCTGTGATTTGAGATTAGTGCTCAAAAACTTATCTCAAAGGCTATCTTAGAAATCAAAGTTTCCCCTCGTGCTTCATTTAGAAAGCGATTACTTTTTTTGAAAACTAGCCCGAAGGCTCTTTGGAAATCTCAGTTTCCGTTCTTATTTAAATGTGAAAACATTTTGAATCTCTTTGTGAATACTTAGTCCCCATATACTTTTGAAGAAATGAACTCCAACTTTATTATTTACTGAACTCAAAACTTAAGTCTTAAAACAAAGTTAAAACGCTTCAAAAGACTTTTTGGAAAACTCTAAGAACTTCTCTTGACTTGACTCTTACTTCTCTTGTCTTTGATCTTAACTTTCCTTGAATTGAACTATGGATTCAAGGTTCATGATCTCATGTTTATGGATGATTTCATGATGTTTAGATGTACCTTAGAATGTTGGAATCAACTTAGAAACATAGGTACATTGTTAAGGAATAAGTACAAGAAGGTGGGGAACAAATGGGGAAAACTGGCGTCCCTGGCACTCTGAGAGGCGCGGGGAGCCAGCCCTCAAAGTTCAGAGAACTTCCTGAGGCGTTTTGGCTGGCGCGACGCACCAGAGGCCAAATTTTAGAAGAACTTTTGTGGCGCTCTGGCAGGCGCGGCGCCCCAAGCCCTTTCCCAGAAAATCCCCGACTTTTCTCCTTCTTTTTTAATCTCTAAACCCTCTAAACTTCAATGGTTCTTTCCCCAAAAACTTAGGATCATTTATACCCTCAATACATGATAGATTTCACTCAAAAAACAACCCGGAAACACGAATCAAATCAACACTAAGCATTCAACAATCAACCCACAAGAATTCAACAATGTTCTTCAAGAACTTCACTTTCTTAACATTTAAACAACTCCAACTTTGCTGAATTAAAACAACTTGGTGTATGGGTGAATTAACCCATCACTAACATATTTCACATACCTTGTAGGGATCACCCCCGATGAATTCCACTCGAACTGCTTGGATGATCTTGGCGAATTCTTGACTTTTTCTCCCGTTCTTTCTTCCTTTCTCTCTTCTCCAAGCCCTAAGCGTATTCTAATTTTCCAAAACTGAATTAAGTTTTGTTTTTACCCCAATAATCCCCTAAAAATGAATTAGGAAATTAATTAGAGTAAAGACTAGTTTGCCCTTCCTTAAATCTGGATTTGGACTTTTCTCAATCCGCCAGCCCAACTTCCGAAAGGCATAACTCACTCATAAGATATCAAAATTGCGCAAACTCAGTGACGTTGGAAAGATCTTCCCAAGGGATTTCCAACCATATCAAGAACTACTCCTAACTCATCCTGATCTAGGAGTTATGGTCATTTGAAAATGACCAAAACTCACTTTTCTAACTTAGACAAATTTTCCAGATTTTTGTTATTCTTTCCAAGAATAAGTATTTTCACATTTTAAACTCTTTCTAGGCGTTTCTAGGTGCGAGATGTTACATGTTATCACATTCTAACACATGTATATTGGATCGAGTGTCATGTTCCAACACACTAACCGTTTGGGTGTGGGTTCCATGAGAAAACCACTTGTGATTGTTACATTTATATTTACTTGTCATAGTTATTGGGAAATTGTGGGTTGCTCCTAAAATGATGATTGAATTATGCATTCTGTATATGTGTGTTTACTATGTTGTAATGACTTGCTTATATTACGCTACTAGAATAGCTGCGTGATTCTACCAGTGCACTATGGTTTTGTGTACTGATACTGCACTTGCTCTTTGTTCGTTGAGTACAGGGCATCTTCAGGCGGCTATTGACAGACCTCAGTTAGGAGATCTTTGACTGGGACCAGATTCAAGGGTGAGCCAGTTCTTTCAGGCTGCCATGGATTCTTCGTTAGTTTAGTCCACTATTTTCGGACTTAGACTACATGTTTAGACTTTTACTTATGTTTAGTTTTCGAGGTTGCACCTCCTCTTTCTTAGATTTATTGATTGTTAGAGTTTTGGTACAATGACTTTCAGTTCTATGGGTTGAACTTCCGTGGTGATTATGTTAGTTGTTTTGTTTAAACCTTCAGAGTTCATAGGAACTCCATTTTTAGTGCGTCATTTAAACTTGCTTTTGTATATTTAAATGTTTTAGTCTATTAAAAATTTCTTAAACCTGTTGTAGTAATGGTTCTCCCACTGGAGGGTTAGTGTGGGTGCCAATCACGGCGGTCTGGGTCATGACAAAATTGGTATCAGAGCCCTAGGTTCGTTGATCTCATTGTACCAAAAGGTGTCTAGTAGAGTCTTACGGAACGGTACGGAGATGTTTGTACTTTTCTTCGAGAAGCTACAAGACTTTAGGATATCATTCTGTCTTTTTCTCTCTTCGTGCTATGACTTGATTTCAATTGGTATCTGGTGATCCAAATTGGTATCTAATTCTCTTTCACTCTTATGTCCGCAGATGGTTAATACGCGATACAACGGCGTCAGGCCCGTAACCCCCATCAATGAGCCAGCTGAGGAACCCGCAGCAAGAGACCGCGGTCGAGGTAGGGGTAGAGGAAGAGGAAGGGGCATAGGCATGGCAGCCTGAAAGAACTGGCTCACCCTTAAATCCGGTCACGCTAAATAATCACTTAGCTAAGGTCTATCAATAGCCGCCTGAAGATGCCCTGTACTCAACAAAGAACAAGCAAGTGCAGTATCAGTACACAACCACAGTGTACCGTTAGGATCACGCGTCTATCCCAATAAGTGAAGCACATGCAAGTAACCACAACATTATAAAATAGGTATACACCGAACAGATACAATATTAGTCATCTTTTCAGGATCAATGTAGCATCCCACGTTCTCAATAATACACATTGGTTATCAATTTAGAGCAACATATAGACTTCCAATAGCAATCATCATTAGATATGAATGTAATCATCACAAGTAGATGCACAACACAATTCAATGGTCCTCTCATATAACTTAATTCAATGGTCCTCTCATGGAACCCAAACCCAAACTGTTAGTACACCGATTCGTGGTACTCGATCCAATGTTTATGCCAGAACGTGGCAACCGATCCCATATTTATGCCGGAACGTGGTAATCGATCCTATATTTATGTCAAAATGTGGCAACCGATCCAAGTTAGTGTGTCAAAACGTAACACCAGATCTATTCAACAAACCACAATCACAATCACAATGTATATTCTCACAATCATACAACAAGAGGTGATTCGTGGCATACAATTATTCAATTATCCTCATTTATGATTAGGGTGATCAATAATCCAATATTTTCATACATACATGTATTATAATGAGCAATTACAAATATATATCACACCAACATGAAATCACAACCATCACCTACCTCGAATTCAAGCTTGAATCCCCTAAGGCACTTGAATCTTCCCTTTTCAGATTCTTCCCGCTTGTTCGTGGTCTAAAAACATACAATTAAGGCAAGGATCAATAAACAAGGACTAATTATCCGGATTATAATCAACATTATCAACCCTAGGCCAACCCAAGATCCCAATACCCAAATTAAGGCTTTTTCCACCATTAACTTCAGATCAAAACCTTACCCCAATGATAATTACCCAAGAAATTATGTTCTACAAATCGAAAAATGGATTTGGGGAGTTAAAACCTTACTTTTAGCCCCAAGAATGGTGAAAAACGGCCAAGAACTCATATGGGGTCGTTCCTTAGCTCTCAAAGTCAAAAAGTGCAGAAAAAAGATGTTTCGGGGTTTATTTACGACCTTAAGTGGCATCGGACCCGCCACAGTGGTCCTCACCCCGCTACAGCTGCCCCACCCTGGAGGCAGAAATCCTGCCCCAACGGCTTGCATGGTACCAGTGAGCTATTTTAATAATTCCAAGACCTTCATTTCACAACACACCTTTAACCAACGACGCTCATAAAATACCATTCACGCTAAGATCGATTCCGGGAGTTCTACTCACCCGAATTCGATTTCGTAAAGTCATACAGATTCCTTAACGTCTTAGCTATCTACTCATATAATAAAAATCATAATTATATCACCCAATTGCTACCAAATTTTTATAGACCCTACTGACTCCAATTTTGTCCAAATCTGGACTAGGCTAGGAAATCCCAAGTTACTACCAAAAAGTTTTCTGACCCCAATTCTTTCCCCATTGGCTTTTCTCTAACGATGGAATCAGATCATTACAACACGTGCTGAGAATACTGACATTCCTCCCTTAGACCCAGTGTTAGCTCAACAGATCATGACATTCTGAAGGGGTTGGTCGGTCCTAGAGTCCTTCCCATAATGCAAACTGCTCAACCTCCTGTCAACTGCACCATTGCTACTATTGTTCCCAAGGTGGATGGAGCATTAGGCACTGATGCTTTCTTCCGTCCCCTATTGGGTCTTGTAATGACTGGTACTGAGCATGAGATGTTGACTAAGTTTTTGAAGCTGAAGCCACTTGTGTTCCATGGTTTTGAGAGTAAGGATGCTTAATAGTTCATTCTGGATTGCTATGAGAGGCTTCACAAGCTAGGCATTGTACATCATCATGGAGTAGAGTTCGTGAACTTCTAGCTTCAAAGTGAGGCTAAGAAGTCATAGAGGGCCTATGTGGAATGTAGATCGTCAGTCTTTGCCCCACTCACTTGGATGCAAGTTACATGCTTTGTTCTTGGAGAAGTATGCGCCCCGGACTTTGAGGGATCACAGGAAGGATTCGTTCATGGCCTTGGAGTAGGGTGGTATGACCGTAGCTACGTATGAGGCTAAGTTCCATGCCTTGTCCAGATACGCTACATAGTTGGTGACTACAGAGGAGGAGAGGATTTTTTTATTCGTTAACGAATTGAACCCCAAATTACATGTATTGTCTGTTCACATGACCTCTGCAGATAAAAGTTTTAATGAGGTAACAGACTTTGTGAAAAAAATGGAAAAAGTTCAACGTGAAAAAAGGGATTGAACCCCAAATTACAGGTATTGTCTGTTCCAAGCTTGATGGGCAGGCCAAGGCTTTGGCTAAGAAGCCCAAGAGCATAGGTAACTTTCATGGTTCCTACTCCAAGGGTTCAGGTAGGCCGACACTTGCAACCCAACCAATTCAATCAGCCATGCCCACTTCTACATAGGTTACTCGGGAACTCCAGATCAGAATCTTATTTAAGATAGTCAGGGATCCACATCTGTGTCTAGCAGCAGGCCATCTTTTGACCGCAGTTGTTACAATTGTGGAGAACCTGGACATATAAGAAGAGATTATCCCCATCCGCGCATGTCTGACCCTATGTAGCAGCAGACCAGAGCAATGGTACTAGCGGGCAACAGTAGTAATGGTAGAGGATGTCCACAAGGTGGGCGAGGATGAAATCAGCAAGGCCATGGGGGCCGGGGAAATGGTAATGTAGGTAGAGTGTCACAACCCGAGTCTACACCCTAGACGTGGCCGACACTCAAGAACCATTGATGGTCCCCAAGTGAACCCTCATCCTGGCTGACTACAAGCGAAAGACTAACTTAAGCATGTAAAAGCTTAAAACTGAATAAAATTCAATAAACTCAACTTTTCAAAACTTTAACTCACATGCACAACTTAGAATAAAAATAATATATTCAACTTGCCATAAAATAGGCAACTTAAGTCTTTAAAATATTTAATAAAATAAATGAATAATACAGACTTCTCAACCATACTGATTATCTATGAAGCCTCTAACTGATAAAGATGGAAGTTGGGACAAGACCCACGACATCTTGACTAAATTGAAAAGTAAATGAAATCCTCCGGAAACAAGGAGGCTCACTATAGCTAACTCGAACCTCCCGGATGTATCAACGAATCTCCTGTTGATGATCATGAATACCTGTGTCTGCATCATGAAAAGATGCAGGCCAAATGGCTCATTACGTGGAATGTACGAGCATGTAAGAGGAGTTCTAAAGCATAAACATAAGCTTGAAAAGAAACTGAAGAACTTACTTGGCTCAACTCAACTCAATATAACTGAACTAATTTCAATATAAAACAGTTTTAAAACAAGTGCAATATAAAGAAAAGCTCTTTAAAACATGAAGTCAACTCTGGGTGTATGCATAGATACACTAAAACTCTGAAATGTACGTAAAAATACAAATAACTTCTGTGGGAGTTTCTCTAACCGACAACCATCACTTAAGAGCTATAGTGATGATAAAACGTGTTACCTCACGCTGCCAAGGCATCCTATACCTTTCCAAGGGTATAAGACCTAAACTACTAAGTGGATCCACTAGTCTATGCTAAAAAGCACTAAGGGTTCATCTAAAAAGTATGACCCTTTTTCTACCCATGATGGCTACATGGTTTATGGGGGTTGTGGGTTCTCTGAACACTCCCCCATATCGGTGCTCAATACTATTCCCAAAATATGATACTAGCTCTTTATGTTTAAAAACATACTTTTTCTATGATTTGCGATTAGTGCTCAAAAACTTAGCTCAAATGCTATCTTGGAAATCAAAGTTTCCCCTCTTGCTTCATTTAGAAATCGATTACTCTTTTCTGAAAACTAGCCCGAAGGCCCTTTTGAAATCGAGGTTTCCTTTCTTGTTTAAATGTGAAAACATTTTAAACTCTTTGGGAATACATAGCCCCCATATATCTTTTGAAGAAACTGAACTTCACTTTTACTCTTACTCAACCCAATGCTCAAGTCTTAAAACAATTTTAAAGCATTTGTAAAAGACTTCTTAAAATATGGTTCATGTTGAATTATGGACGTGAATGACTCAATACAAGGTTTTCAATAACCATAGATAGAACTCAAGAACTTCAATGATACTACTCATTTCAAGAATACTCAACTCAGAGGGTTCATGCGGAATTATGAGCATGAACTACTCAACACAAGGACTCAAAGATACTTATCATCTCAAGACTGTTCGACTTATAGGGTTCATGTGGAATTATGGGCATAAACAATTCAACTCAAGGGCTTCATTGGTAACATGTAATAGTCCCATGATTAGAAATATAATCTCAGAGGGGATTAGGAACTCAAAACTCAAGACTTAGAACTTAAAGATACTACTCCTCTCAAAGGTACTCAAATGATAGAGTTCATGCGGAAGTTATGGGCATGAACAACTCGACTCAAGGGTCAAAACATTAATAAGGAACTCATATGTACGACTCTTCTCATTCTCATACTTACTTACTCAAAACTTAACGTAAATCGATGATGGATCTCAAAGGATTCACAATTGAACTCAAAGGCTTTCTTGAACTCTACTCTTAGCTCTCTCTTGAATATGAATTATGAATTCAAGAGTTATGGTTCATGATATAAAGGATCTCATGATGACAAAGTAGACTCATGAATACATTCTCCTCACTCTCATGCTCACTTACTTGAATCTTTAAACAAGTTACTAAAAGTTGTAGAAGAATTCACAAAAGGACTCAAAGGGACTTTTGTAGAATGATCGAATAAACTCTCAAGACTTAACTCTTAACTTTTACTTGAATTTGAATTATTAATTCAAAGTTAGGATTCATGTTATGAATGATTTCTAAGTGTTTAGAAGTAGTTTAGAGTGATTAGAATCAAAGGGAGTGAAAGTACACTTAAAAGGGACTCAAATGGGACAACCGACGGAAAGGAGCGGGGGACAGGCGACCCTGGTGCGTTCCGGGCGTGGGGCGCCAGCCCCTAACTTCAGAGATTACATATGGGCGCACTGCAGGGGCACCGTCCCAGCCCTTCCCCAGGTTTCTATGAATTTCGCCTCTCATTTTCTGATCCTAAATCGCTTTTAATCGATTTCTTTTCTCAAGTTTTCCTTAGATTTAATCACCCAACCTAAGTACACACTAATCCACTCAAAACAATCACTTTAGTCTCAAGATATCATCAAAACCCCAACAAAACAAGATTTAGAGTGAACTTCAAGAACACCTATCAAGAACTTAAATCCATCAACTTTTGAGAATGAAATCTCGCTGAAAATAACATGTTTGGCATATGGGTGAACAAACCCAGCACTATGGAAGCTTACATACCTCTTAGGGATCAAACCCATGACGACAATCCACAACAACTCTCAAGAATTTCGACGAACGCTTCGATCCTTTCTATTTTCTCCTCTTCTCTGTTCTTCTTTTTTCTTCTTGAACTCTCAACTAAAACCCTAGGCGTAAACTAGGATTATAAAACTGAACCTAATCAGATTAGACCCCTAAAATATTACTAAAAATGAATTAAATCTTATTGGGTAAGGAAAAGACCAAAATACCCTCTAAAATCCGGTTTTGACTTTCTTTATCTAGACAACCCAACTTCGAATGGACATATCTCCCTCATACAAACTCAAAACTGAGCAAACTCAATGGCGTTGGAAAGATAATTCAAAGATCTTCCCTACGGTATATGGTATCACACCTAAATCATCTTGAGCTAGAAGTTATGGTCGTTTGAAGTCGACCAAAAACTCATACTTAGCTTAACTTGCAAAATTCAAATTTTGCTATTTCCAATTTAATTCTTTTTGGAACTCAAGGTGCTACATCTAGTGACCTTAAAACTTAAGAAATGTTTAATTCCTTGGTAAAATCTCACTCACTACAAAGAACGGTTCGAGTCTTAGTTCGAAAAAATTTCTGGGGTGTTACATAGAGGAGCAGTGCAGCCAGGCAAGGAGGTTTCCCGTCAGGATGACATGACTCATTTATATGCCTTTTCGGGTAAGACTGAGGCTAAGGCATCTGATGCAGTGATCACATGTACTATTTTTGTCTGTAACTGGATGACTACTATTTTGTTTGATCCGGGTTCTACTTAGTCATATGTGTCAGTTTAGTTTGCCTTGGGATTTAATGCGGTTTGTGATGTACTTGATGCCCCCATTCATGTTTCTACCCCAGTTGGAGAGTCTGTCATAGTCACCCATGTTTATCGTACTTGTTCAATCCTGTTTATGGTTTTCAGACTTGGGCAGATTTGGTTATTTTGGATATGAATGACTTTGATATAATATTAGGCATGACTTGGTCCCCCTATTATGTTGTGCTTAATTGTAATACGAAGTCTGTGACTCTAGAGATTCTGGGTAGGGAAAAGTTAGAGTGGGAAGGGGTGTACAAGTCTAAGCCAACTAAGGTCATATCTTTTGTTCGGGCTAGGAAAATGGCGAGGCAGGGGTGTTTGGCACATTTGGCACATATTCGGGATGTTGATACTGAGTCTCCCTCTATTGAGTCTATTCCTGTAGTGTCTGAATTCAAATGAAGTGTTTTCTATCGATTTGCCTGGTATGCCTTCGGATAGGAATATAAATTTCTGCATTGACTTAGAACCGGGCACTCGCCCCATCTCCATTCCTCCCTATCGCATGGCTCTGACAGAATTGAGAGAGCTTAAAGCACAAATCCAAGAGCTTCTTGATAAAGGTTTCATTCATCCTAATGTTTTCCCGTGGGGTGCTCCCATCTTGTTTGTTAAGAAGAAGGATGGTAGTATAAGGATGTGCATAGACTACCGACAGTTGAATAGGGTCACCATTCGTAATAAGTATCTGTTGCAGGGTGCATCAATGTTCTCTAAAAGATTAGGCCTGAGGATGTACCCAAAACGGCATTCAGGACCCACTATGGGCACTATGAGTTCTTAGTGATGTCATTTGGGTAGACAAATGCTCTTGCAGCCTTCATGAGTTTGATGAATGGTGTGTTCAAACCATTCCTGGATTCTTTTGTTATCATTTTTATTGGTGACATCTTGGTGTATTCGAAGAGTAAGGAAGAACATGCTGACCATCTTCGTATTGTTTTGGGTGTCCATGGAAAACTAAAGTTGTATGCAAAATTTTCCAAGTGTGAGTTTTGGTTGGCTTCAGTTGCCTTTTTGAGGCATGTCGTTTCAAAGGAAGGGGTAATGGTAGATCCCCAAAAGATTGAAGCAGTCAGGAAGTAGGTCTGGCCTAGCTCTGTGACAGAAGTTAGGAGTTTCGTGGGGCTCACCAACTACTATCGGTGATTTGTGAAAAAAGTTACTTCTATCACCACACATTTAACAAGGCTGACAAAAAAGGAGGTGTCTTTCGAGTGGACCGATAAGTGTGAGGAAAGCTTCAAAAAGCTCAAGACCCTTCTGACCACAACACATATTCTAGCACTGCCGGTGGAAGGTAAAGATTTCATTGTTTATTATGATTTTTCACATTCGGGTTTAGATGTTGTGTTGATGCAGGATAAGAATGGCATAGCTTGTGCATCGTGGCAGCTGAAAGTGCATGAGAGAAATTACCCGATGCATGACTTGGAATTGGCAGCGGCAATATTTGCCCTCAAGATATGGTGGCATTACCTTTATGGTGTCAAGTGTGAGGTGTTTCCTGACCATCGTAGTCTACAACATGTATTCACTTAGAGGACCTGAATCTGAGACAGCGAAGGTGGATGTTGTTACTCAAGGATTATGATGTTACCATCCAGTATCATCCGGGTAAAGCTAATGTGGTGGCAGACACACTAAGCCAGAAGACTGTGAGTATGGGTAGTCTAGCTTGCTTGGGTGTGTCCAAGCGACCCTTGGCCAAGAAGATTCAAACCTTGGAGTCAAAGTTCATGCAGTTGGGCATCTTAGAGAAAGGTGGGGTGTTAGCCAGTATTGAGGTTAGGCCCACATTTATTAAGGAGATCAAGGCCAAGCAGTTTGAGGATGAGAGTTTGAATGAGCTAAAAAAGAAGACAATGGCTGGTAAGGCACAAGATGTGGTTTTTGATGCGGGAGGTGTACTAAGTTTTAAGGGAAGAATTTGTGTTCCCCGAGTGGATGACTTGATTCAGAAGATGTTGATAGAATCTCATGGTTCACAATATTCCATTCATCCGGGTGTGACCAAGATGTACCGAGATTTGAAACGGCTTTATTGGTGGCCTGGCATGAAGAAAGACATAGATGAGTTTATGGCTAAGTGCCAAAACTATCAGCAAGTAAAGTATGAGCACCAAAGGCTAGCAGGTTCGCTTCAGCGAATGCCAATTCTGGAGTGGAAATGGGAAATGATAGCTATGGATTTCGTGGTTGGTCTTCCTAAGACCTTGGGAAAGTTTGACTCCATTTGGGTGGTGGTTGACCGACTGACTAAGTTAGCCCACTTCATTCCAGTCAGAGTAGACTATAATGCTCAGTAGTTGGCTAAGGTTTATGTGAAAGAGATAGTGAGGCTGCATGGGGTACCCCTTTCTATCATCTCGGACCGTGGTACGCAATTCACATCGATGTTTTGGGGAAAATTAAATGAGGAGTAGGGCACTCAACTCACTTTTAGCACAGCTTTCCATCCACAGATGGATGGACAGTCAGAGAGACCTATTCAAGTGTTAGAGGACCTGTTGAGGGCATGTGTGAATGACTTTTAAAGGGCATTGGGATAAGTTCCTACCTTTGTGTGAGTTCTCCTATAATAACAGTTACCACTCCAGCATTGGCATGACACCATTCGAGGCACTTTATGGGAGGAGATATAGATCACCCGTAGGGTGGTTTGAGGCTGGAGATGTGAAACATTTGGGGGTTGATTTGGTGAATGATGATCAGGATAAGGTAAGAAGCATCCAAACCAAGCTTCCAGCAGCTCAGAGTCGACAAAAAAAGTATGCAGACCATAAGGTAAGGGACATGACATTTCAGAATGGTGAGCAAGTTCTTCTAAAAGTGTCACCCATAAAGGGGGTTATGAGATTCGGCAAGAAGGGCAGGCTTATTCCTCGATACATCGAATCCTTTGAGATTCTTGATTGTGTAGGGTTAGTGGCTTATAGGTTGGCTTTACCGCCTAGCCTATCTGGAGTCCATCCAGTGTTCCATGTGTCCATGTTGAAGAAGTATCATGCGGACGAAAATTACATCATAAAGTGGGACTCATTTTTGTTAGACAAAGACCTTCAGTATGAGGAGGAACCAGTTGCAATTCTTGATCGCGATGTCCGAAAACTGAGAACCAAGATAGAGTCCGTAAAAGTTCAATGGAAGCATCATCCAGTTGAGGAAGCTACCTGGGAAACCGAGAAGGACATGCGAGACAAGTACCTGCAATTATTCGACGATTTAGGTCCTACTCTGCTCTTGCTTTAACCCATTTCTCCTAGTTTGTCACTCGGGGACGAGTGATGGGTAAATTGGTATCTATTGTAACGAACTATTCTGTCGTTATGGAAAAGACAATGGACAGGGAAGTTGGGCTAGAAAACTTTCGAGTAGTAACTTGGAAATTTCTAGCCTAGGCCAGACTTGGAAGAAATCTTAGTCATGTGAGGTCTAGGGCAATCTGGTAATAAATGGGAGGGTTTAATTAGAAATTTGATCACATGAGTGGATAGCCAAGATGTTAAGGAGCCTATACGGCTTTACAAAATCAAATTCGGGCAAGTAGAACTCACAAAACTGATCTTGGCGTGAAAGGGTAATTTTAGAACGTCCAGGTTTGAAGGTGTGTTGTGAAATGGGAGCTTGGAACTCAAATTCCAAGCTTCTGTCTCCGTGTAAGCTGTCGGGGTGAGATTAATCTCGCCAGGGCTAGGCGCTGTGGCGGGATGGGGTCCGTTGTGGCAGGTCAGTCACGACTTAAGTCGGGGAAAAACCCCAATTTCGTTATTTTCTGCAAAACTTCATTCTTAAGAGCTAAGGGACGATCCAGGGTAGTTTCTTGACAGATTTCCACAACTTCTAGTGCTAAAGGTAAGGAAATTACTCCCCTAATCCGTATTTCGATTCTTAAAACTTAGAATCTTAAGTAATTATCGTTGGGGAAAGGTTTTGTCCTGAAGTTAATGGTGGAAAAAAGCCCTAGCTGAACATTAGGATCATGGGTTTGGCCTTGGGTTTATATTTTGATATAATACGGGTAAATTAAGACTTGTTTATTGATCCTTGTGTTAATTACTTATTTATAGACCAAGAACATGCTGAAGGACTTCGGAAAGGGAAGGCTCAAGTGTCTTAGGAGTATTCAGGTTTGGTTTCGAGGTAGGTGATGGTTCAATTTCCTATTGTGTGATATATGCTTGTTAATTGCTTCATTGTATGCATGCATGTATGTGAATAGGAAATGTGAATCAATCTAATGAAATGATTATGTGGGAACAATTACAGGACATGAAACTATTACTTGATTGTATGATTATGAGCACTGTTCATTATAGGTGTGATTGTGATTGTGGTTGTGTTGACTGGATCGGGTATCACGTTTCGACACATATATTGGATTGGGTGTCACGTTCCGACACATATATTGGATCGGGTGTCACTTTCCGACACATGTATATTGGATCGGGTGTCACGTTCCGACACACTAACCGCTTGGGTGTGGGTTCCATAAGAGAACCACTTGTGATTGTTACATTTATATTTACCAAGAGTAAAATGTTTTCAAATTTAAACAAGAGAGGAAACACCGATTTTCAAGGGAGCTTTTAAGCTAGTTTTTAAGTAATAGTCTCAAACCACAGAAAGAGTTATGTTTTTAAACATATGAACTGAGTATATTTTTGGGAGTAGTATTGAGCACCGATATGGGGACGAGTTCAAATAACTCAAGTCTCCATAAACCATATAGTCAACGTGGGTAGAAAGGGTCATACTTTTTAGATGATTCCTTAATGTTTTTTAGCATAGACTAGTTGATCTACTTAATTGAGGTGTTCTATGTCCCGGCAAGTTATAGGACAGTTCTGGCAGCGTGGGAGAGACGTTGTATCATCACATAGCTCATAGTGATGGTTTTCGGTTAGAGAAACTCCCACAGAATTATATTACTTTATTATATACAATTGAGTTGTTATTGTATTCTTCAATACATTGAGTTGCCATCTACTATTTTAAAAGCTTTCCATATATTACATCTTTTATTGTTGCTTTGTTCTTGAGTATCTTGAGTTGAACTGTGTTTCATTGAGTCGAGTACCTTATTGTTGAGTTGAGCCCCATTTTACTGAGTTGAGAACCTTATTTCTGAGTTCAGTATCTTACCCCTGAGTACTTCTGAGTTGAGTAAGTTTGAGTAGTTTTGAGTATCCTTGAGTATTCCTTGAGTTTAGTTGAACTATGTTTCTTTGAGTTGAGTGAGTTGAGAAGAGGTAAGTATGTTTTCTTTTTATTAAGTTCAAGCATATGTTATGCTTTAGAATTCCCCTTACATGCTCGTACATTCCATGTACTGAGCCATTTGGCTTGCATCGTTTCATGATGCAGATACATGTATTCAGGATCATCAATAGGAGCTTCGTTGATATCACATGGAGTTCGAGTTAGCTATGGTGAGTCTCCTTGCTTCCGGAGGATTTCATTTACTTTTCAGTTTTGTCAGGATGTCGTGGGTCTTGTCCCGACTTCTATCTTTGTCAGTTAGAGGCTTCATAGATAGACAGTAGAGTTTCAGAAGTCTGTTCATTTATTTTGTTAAATGTTTTAAAAACTTAAGTTGCCTATTTTATGGCGAGTTGAATAATTTATTTTTATTCAAAGTTTTTCATTTGAGTTAAAGCTTTGTAATTGAGTTTCATGAATTTTTATTCAGTTTTTAGCTTTGTATGCTTGAGTTAGTCTTTTGCTTGTAGTCAACCAGGATGAGGGTTCGCTTGGGGACTAGAAATGGTTCTCGAGTGCCGACCACGTCTAGGGTGTAGGCTCGGGTCGTGACAACTAGATAGATATTCTTAGCAAAATAAGTGGATGAATCCAAAGATATGTTTAGACATTTTACACTAGTCCAAGTGCAATTTTTGTCATTTTTCTTCCATTATTTAAAGTCATTCACCTATGGTTAAAATATGTACTAAGGAAGAATGTGGGTTACCATTAAATAGGTAAACATGGAAGTTGTCCTAATATGGATGATAATTTGTGAAGTAGTGAAAAGTAGAAAAGGAGCTACCATAGCCTAACAGATTCCATGTCACGGGCATTATTATAGCTATGAAGCTGTAATCCATAAAAAGTGTTGATCTAATAATTCCCTTCCACGATAAAACTCTTTTTACGAGAGCAACTTTTATTGTTCACCTACAAAGTCGTATATTCTTAATGTTTCAATTTATATGAGAAAATTTAATTAAATATAAACTTTGTTTCAATTTTATTGGAAAATTTAATTTAATATAAACTTTTGAGGAAAAAAGAAAGACATAATCGAGGGAGTATTATTTTTAGAACTTGATTAAAAAAGTGAATAGTGTAATTTAGGATAGAAAGAGTATTATATTCCTTGTAGCAGTATAAATACCCTGCATGGCAATACATTTGTTCATTCATCTTTGCAACGATTTGTGTGCTTTAGCTTGCTTACAATAACATGGCTTCTAAAACTAAAGCCTCATTAGTTACCGTTTTCCTCTCCTTCAATCTCCTTTTCTTCGCCATAGTCACTGCAACTAATACT